>JAOTAY010041798.1:0-21807 GCA_025629805.1 Erythroxylum baracoense
AAGACCTTAGAGAAGCAACTTACATATTGGGAATAAAGATCTATAGAGATAGATCAAGGAAGTTGCTAGGTCTTTCATAGTTAACATACATAGACAAAGTCCTAAATAGGTTTAGCATGGAACAGTCCAGGAGGGGTTTTCTTCCTATGACTCATGGGATAAAACTCTCAAAATCTATGTGTTCTAAGACACAAAATGAGAGGACTCGTATGAGTATGATCTCGAATGCTTCGATAGTAGGATCAATCATGTATGCTATGTTATATACAAGACCCGATATATCGCATACTCTAAGTGTTACGAGTAGATACCAATCGGATCCTGGTCAGGGTCACTAGGTGGCTATTAAGAATATCCTAAAGTACTTGAGAAGGACGAAGGATGTATTTTTCATATATGGAAATGGAGATCTCGTAGTGAGTAGGCATACAGATGTCAGTTTTCAACCTAGCTAGGATGACTTCGGATCCCAGTCAGGTTATGTTTTCACACTGAATGGTAGAGCAGTTAGTTGGAAGATTTCCAAATAAGAGATGACTGTAGATTCGATGATCAAGTCAGAGTATATTGTAGCTGCGAAAGCGACAAAAGAAGCTAATTGGATCAAAAAGTTCGTCATAGAACTTGGAGTGATTCCTAGTATAGTAAACCTAATATTGTTGTACTATGACATCAATGGGGCTATTGCTCAAGCCAAAGAATCGAGGTCTCATCAGAGGTCCAAGCACGTACTCAGGAGATATTACCTGATCAGGGAGATAATTGATAGAGGTGATGTGAAGATAGAGAGAATGCCCACAGATCAGAACATCACTGATCCTTTGACTAAGCCAGTTCCTCAGATAAAATTTTATTCTTATGCACTTACCTATGGTATTATATTCAAAGGCAATTGACTTTAGTATAAGTGGGAGATTGTTAGAGTAGTGCTCTAAGGGCAATCACCTTTAACACTTTTGTACAAACTTTATTTTGATTAATAAAACAAAAGGCATTTTCATTGATTTGATATTCATTTATGTATAAATTGATATTGATCTTAAATCGAATTAATGAAGTCTATGATACAAAAAATAGCATGAAGGAAATCATGATGAGATTATGATAATGAGATTCCTATCATGTGCAATTATGTTAGTATCTAAACAATCCCTAGTCATAGGATTAATAAGACAAGAAATTATTAATCTGAAAAGACTAGCACATATTATACTTCTTGATTTGATCAAGCAGTGGATGATGTTTAGAGTTAATTTACTAAGAGTAGTAAGTACATCAGATGACCCGCTATGAGAATATCATATGGATGATCTATCGAATTTCAATGATTAATCTCATCATAGCAATGGTGTAAATATCCTTATACTTAAGGTATTTAAGGATATATTGGATATAAATCCTGTGCTTTGCCACCAGTCCTTATTATCTCATGACGAGGGTCTTAGGGTGGTGATTAGGTACAGCTATTTATGTTCAAAGGTAATTGGCTAGCTAATAAATGATTCACCACTCCTGATAGAAGGAAAAAATACCCATGGCCTCTTGTTGGGGTCATTACTTTGGAGTTTTTAGCCAGAGCAGGAATTTTTCATGAAGAGGGTCTTCATTGACACATAAGAGTAATGAGATCCCAGAACAAGAACTAACATCACTTGGACTAGATGTGACGTAGTCAATCTAGTGGGAATTGATACATATCCTATACTCTGAACCAAGTGGGGTATAGTATGGTGAAAGGACGAATTGCACGGTAATTGTCTATGAAAAGGTTCATAAGTTGGATAATTAACTATCAAAGAGTATATGTGTTAATCCACTTATATTCCAGCAAATAGGCATCATGATCTGTTTGAATCAAGAGTTAATTGAACCTAAGGGTCAAACGCATAAAGATCGAATGAAAAACAAATGTGTATGGCCTATTTTAAGCACCACAATCGTGTATCATAGGGCCACGATCGTGGCCAAAAGCGAGACATGCCAGATAGAGGCCCCAAAATGATATATAAGTGAATTCTTCACTTATGTATACAAACAAATTTCACTTCTTACACACTTAAGTGATAGAGAAAGGGTTCTAGAAGTGTTCTAGAGAGAGTGAGATGAGTTCTTAAGTTATCTTCTTGCAATTTATGCAAATGTTGTATAAATCAATATGCATGCAAGATAACCTTGATCTATCTTCTACCATATTGAGCATCTACTTGAATTCATCAAGTTTAGTGTTCTAAAACCCTCACACATTGTTTCATCTTCCTTCCTTGCATTTTCTTAGGTGATCAAGGAAGGGTTTGTTGTATGCAACAACCCAAACAAGAAGAAGAAACAAGAAAGGAGGAGATTCACAAGGTAAAATTTTTTGTTATTTTACGTTCTTTACATATCCTTACATGCATGTGAGATTATGTGGTTTCCAGGTTGTCATGGTGTCAAAATCTTGATTCCAGCACTCCCGCTGCATCCTCATGCATGTGATGCATGCAACCATGGCTAACCCAACACTATTGCTTTAAAAGCTAGGTTAGAAGCTATTATGTTATTACTTACATTTGCATCTTAAATAAATTTCATATTATTTCAAATGGATGGCAAAATTTTACTTTTAAATGGTTTCATTCAAGAAGAAGAAGAAGTTTATATTGATCAACCTTTCAATTATAAAAATCATAATATACCTATCCATATTTATAAATTCTTTCAAGATTTATATAGCTTAAAACAAGCCCTTAAACTTGGTATGATAGGTTAAGTATATTTTTTTAAAAAATTTACTAAAGGTAAGGTTGATACAAAACTTTTACATTAAAAAGCATAAGCCTGATATTTTAATTGTTCAAATTTATGGTGAAGATATTATCTTTGATGCTACTAATGAAAGCACATGCAAAGAAATTTTTTAAGTTTATGGGTAGGGAATTTGGGATAGCATGATAGGAGAGCTTAACTTCCTACTTGGACTTTAAATTAAGTAAATGAAGGAAGTCATTTCTTTAATCAAGAAAAATACATGAAAGAACTACTCAAAAGCTTCATATTACATCAAGTATCACAATTAAGTTGAACAAGGATGAAAAGGTAAACTGATAAATGTGAAGATGTATTGAGGTATGATTAGTAGTTGTTTTATCTTACCATAAGTATGCTCGATATTACATTTAATATATGTTTGATTACTAGATTTCTATCAAGGCCTAAGGAGTCCCACCATCTAGCTATTAAGCATATACTTAGATACCTATTTGTTACCTTGTCATTTAGAATTTGTATCCTAAGAACATAATTTTATTTAGTTGGATATTTAAATACATATTACATGGATTGTACTTTAGAGAAGAAGAGCACATCTAGTGTGTATTAATTTTTAGGCAAGGCATTAGTATCATAATTTAGTAAGATATAAATTTTATTTGTCTTATCAAACATAGAAGCTAAATATATGGTGATCAAAAGTTATTGTGCACAAATTATATAGCTTAGATAGAAATTTAACGACTATAGTATGGATCTTATAAATATACCCATTAATTGTGAACACTAATGTCATATACCTCACAAAAAACCTTGTTTAACACTAGAGAATCAATGACATAGAAATTAAATGTAACTTCATTAGAAAACATGTGCAAAATAGGGATATTAAACTTGAATTTTTTGACACACTACACCAATTCATTGATATTTTCACTAAACTAATAAGGATAGGTTTTGCATAATTAAGAGAGAACAGGGTATGATTGCAAAGAATTCTATATGATAAAGATCCCTTTATATGACTTAACTAAATTTTAATTATTATTTAATTGATCTATTATATGCTTTAATGTTTTAATTTGAGTTTTGAGATTAATCCTTGCTATATTATTTTACTACAAGTGCACGGTATAGTTATAGGTAGCATTGGCAAATATAAGTTGATCCTATAAGAATTATCAGTTAACTACTCATTTCCCATAAAATTAACAAGTTAGAAAAACCTTTATTAGAAGATGAATCAAGCAAAATAAAATAATTATAAAATCTAAATACTATTGCAACCAATAATCAAGAATGTACCAAATTATGAACTAACTAGATTTAGGCCAGGTTCCCCTAAAACTTTAATTATATTCACTTTCAACTTTAGGTATGGAATCGTTCTAGCTTTTTGAATTAGTAAGAGTTTCTAAGTTAGACTTTATTTTCTCTATCGACATATAATCCTTATTGAGAAGTCAATTAACCAAAAGCTCTTCGAATTCTAGATAACCTAAGATTGCTTTAAATCATTTTGTGAACTCTCTTAATCGGCTTTACCCTAACCTTGGAAGATCTTGCAACTTTCTTCCAAATAACTCATGCTTTAACCTTATTTATTCACAATGTGACCTAAACATACATCTTATCTCTTAAATCTTAATGTATTAATCATATATTGAATCTTAAACTTCTTCTCTTTCTATTTAATCAATATATAACCACTAATAAACCATAAGAAAAACTAGAATTTCATTAATTAAAGAATGAATTAAAGTATAGCATATCCTAAGTTCTACTTACCTAAATATATATACCAATCAAACAACATCCACATAAAAACAATAAATAAAAGAAGTTAAGAAAAGCATGTTCTTGAATCTTGAAATCTTCAAAAGAATTGATAAAGTTCTCATTTATCTCCAAAGAATGGTGAATATTTGATCAAGATTAGTGCAAAACATAAGATGACTCTTTTTTTTCCTTAGCCACTCACCTTTATTTTTCGCCTCCTCCTTATAAAATAATATGAAACTCTAATTTTAAATGAGCTATATGAGCCCCTATATGGGGCCATATAGATGGTCATGTACTTTATAAAATTCTCTAACACTATATTCCTATGGGAGGTAACACAAGATGTGTAGGGTGTGATAAAAAAGAAAAAAGAAACTACTTTCATCTACAACACCCACTATGGGATCATGTGTCATAACTGTGTTGTGTGGTTCTTCTCTAAATCTTCCAAAATTGCTCCATATCACTCTAATGCTTTTCTAAGTTTTCTTATTGTCCTTAAAATAACAAAAATTCCTAAATTAAGTGTCAAATCCTTTAAATTTATCTAAAACACAAGAAATATGTTATGAAAATATTGCTAAAAAATGAATGTATAATATACATCAAACTTCTTTGCACTTAAGTATCCTCAAGCAATCTAATCCATCATTCAATCTCAAATACAATACAACTTTAAAAAAATTGCTTAACTAATTATTGAACTAATGAACACTCTTAATCAATAACCAAATTGTTAGGCATCCAACTACTTACATCAATTTATAAGTTAGTTCAATTTACTTCATGACTGTTCAAAATTCAACCCAAAAATTTATTCTCTTGTATATAATAAAAATATATAACATGATTCAAATTTCAAACTCATTCAAAAACTTTTTATTAATAAATCATAAACTTAAAAATGAGCATTAGAAGCATGTTTAAAAATTCACTTGGCCTTTTACCTAAAAGTAAACAGCTTGTCATGAATACTCCCATTTTCTTAACTATGTCATTAGATCATTCTTTAACTTTAACCTTTTTATAACAACAAAACCAATGAATTGAAATTTATTATGCTTATTTATTCACATATTACTATTTTCTTCTTTTTCTTTAAATAGTAAAAGTGCTAACAAACTCATAATTACCTATGCATACACATCTTATATAAAGAATACATAACGTTCATCAGGTATTCATTCTCCAAATTCATAAGGTAAATCAGACTCACCTATTTATCAACACTGATCACTAGTCCCAAAAGTAATCCAATTTATTAAAACAATTAAATTCATAATGAATTTTTTTCAATAGCACTCTTTTAAAGAGAACACATTTCTAAAAATTACTTAATAATGAGAAAATAATGACAAAATTATTAAATTTTAAGTGTATTATTTTATAAATTCATAATCCCTTCTCGTACTTAATTAAACAATATCCTCAATGTTTCCATCATGCAACACAAAAATAAAAATTAGAAGGGGGTAAAGGATATAAAGGACTTGAACTTTTTTGATGTTTTTGGTTAATCGATCAAGTTGAAATGTCTACCCATTCTATAGATGTATCACTAAAGTGATAAATGGAATATAAAAAGAACTTAAGCCAAAAAGATGAGTCATAACGATGTGAATATATATATATAGTTGATCAATGAACCATAAAAGGAAAAAAAATAGATAAATTGTCCTTGAGAGTTGGTGGTATCAAAGGTGGTAAAGCACTATCGTTAGCTAGTCATATAAGTCCTTGAACAAAAGCATCTCCATTAAGCTCACTATGAAGGACTCAATTGCCACTATCATCATACCATTATTAGGAATAATTGTCTCCTCTCTAGTTGTTGCAATAATATCCTGCAACTCTTCAATGTTAATATCCTCAACATGCTTCTCATAAGCTAGGGCCTTAAGCTCCTTATGCTTTCTATCTTTCTTAGGCTCCCTAAGCTCCTCAAGTTTTTGGCTAACTATAGTTGCTAGCATGTGCTCCATCTCCACTCCTGCAGCTATCTCTAGTGGTTACACTGGTAAAGGTCAAATCTCTAGTCCCAGATGTTGGGCTTTTTACATCATAGTGTCACCTTACCTGTGCATGTACTCTTTTATATCTGATCAGGTAATTAGCTATGATTCTAATACTGATGGTGGTGGTACTGATGGTGGTAGTGGTATTATAGGCTCTTTGTTAAGTCCTAGCTTTATGATATGATCCTCTTAAGTAGCCACCTCCTCATCCGCTCATAATGGTTCACCAATAAGTGCAAAATATTTTACTTAGTTGTCTATTCTCAACTCAATCATCCACATCACATTAAGGATCTCTGATGTAACAAGCATAGGAATCATTTCCACTATAAGCTCCATATCCTCCAAAGGTACTTTTAGTCTGTGTGCTAATCATTTGATTATAGAGCCTCCATTAATGATCCCAAAATTAGCTTTATTAAAGTAGCCTTGGACTAATTATATGAAAAGCATGGTGAAGTGGATCCTTAACCTATGACACATGAAATATAAGAGAAACATGTCCCTCCTATTGATGACATCTGGGCTCTCCCTCCTCACACATGAACAATAGACATGAAGCTTATACACAAATCTCATATGGGAACCTGAACCAAACGCCTTAGATTTTATAGGGTGGTAGGGTCAATAACTGCTATTAACTCCTCACATTTATGTTTAAAAGGTCATAGTCAATGTAAATCCTACTTGGTGCCAATGACCTTGTTCACTCCTTAGTATAGAAATACAGATGGGCTATGAATTAATTGTAGCTTATAATATACTTAATGCCTCCCAGTATGAAGTGAAGCATTAATGTGTCTACCAATGAGGTCTTTGTGCCATCTACCTCTAGGCTATTTGTGAAGGCTATATATGAACTCTAGTGCTAACTCTTGGTATAATGGGTCATGGTATTCAAAGACATTAGATCACCCATTAGACAAGATAATCTTGTACAACCTGTTAGTCAGATTCACCTATTTAAGGACATTCTAGTTGATAAAGTGGGGCACCTTAAACTATTTAGAGTAGAAGGCTTAGTACCTCTTTTATTGTGCCTTAATAGTGAAATCAAGCATTTAGTGATCTAGTTGTTGCTTCATCTTTACAGGAATTAGTGACTCTATTAGAGGTGGTGGTGGGGCTAAGGGTGCCCATACTGGCCTTTACTACCTCTTACGTGTGTATGCCCTTAGGGTAGCTATATGCAATGATAAGGCAATGGTGTCCACTCCAGTCCTTTTACATATCAGTTAATATGTAGGATCTTAAATTGTCTAGGCAGTCCCTAAGCCTTTTCTATAGTGTGATACCTAAAGAAAAATGTAAGTACGATCATGAAAACAATAAATTTTATCTTACGAGAGTATAGTGAAAAAAATATGCCAAATGTAAGAATTAGCTACTAAATGCAATATAACTGCCATATAATACTCCTATGCCATTTTTATTTTATAAATATAAATTATAATCATTTCCATCTCTTATAGTGCTAAGACATCACTCCCCATGTGTAATAATCAGTTTCCAAAATTATTGAGTGTTAGACTGTTAGATTACTTAGACACATGAATTTTGATTTAGAAAAATTGCACTCAATTGACATATTCTGGGGTATGAAAGTTTCTAAATAATTGTGACATGATTGTGTATTTCTAATGTCTTGTATTTTGATTTACCAATAAAAAGAATTGATGGATTATAATTAGTAATTTAGAGTTATTTGTCATAATTGGAAGATTGATGGATTAAAATGTACATTTAGACTCGGAAAACTTTCAAGTAGCAAGACAAGTTTACATGTAGAAATTTAGGATGACTAAGCCTATAAATTGAGTGACATATGGCAGTAGAATTAAGTGACAAATGGCTTAGGAACTAAGTGACATTAGGCAGCCTAAAGAGAGGACATGTAGCTGGCCTAGATACTTGACAAGTGTCCTTAAACTCATCCTCCATTCACACCACATGACACACACTCGGCAAAGCCTCTTCACTTGTTGTTTTTTGTTGAAACTCTATCCTTCTTCTTCCTCTCATTACAGAAAAATTACTTCTCCCTTACATCTCTGTGTTTCTGCCTAAATTATGTTCAATTGCCACACTAAAATCTATGAAAAAAATCCTTCATAAACATAGTTATAGAAGTAGAACATTGTTGTAATTGCTATTATCTTCTTGTCTTTACTGAAAACCATCCTACTCCTACCTTGTTCTTGAGATGATCTTCTATGTATGTGAGGAAAAGTAGGCTTGATACATTAAGGTGGCATTTAGGTTAAACAAGTTAGTGAAATACTGATCTATTGTGGCATATGTTAATAGAATTTTAAGATAACTGATTAGGGATGGATTGAATGTAGTGTTAATGTTGAAGTTGTGCTAGAAAATGATGGATGAATTAGTTATTTTTTGTTTTGTTTTTGGACACATGAAAAAAGTAGCTTATAGGTTATTATATGGATGGTCAAATTTAGGATTTGAGGTATAATTTGTTAGAGTAGTGCTCTAAAGGCAATCACTTTTAGCACTTTGGTACCAATTTTATTTTGATTAATAAAGTAAAGCCAATTTTCATTAATTTGATATTCATTTATATATGAATTGATGTCAATCTTAATTTGAATTAATGAAGTCCATGATATAAAACATAGCATGAAGGAAATCATGATGAGATCATGATAATGTGATTGCTATCATGTGCAATTATGTTAATATGTAAATAACCCCTAGTTATAGGATTAGTAAGACAGGACATTATTAATCCAGATAGACTAGCACATATTATACTCCTTAATTTGATCAAACAGTTGATCTCACAAACTATAAACATGAGACGTTTAGAGTTAACATGTGGATGCTTATTAAGAGTAGTAAGTACACCGGATGACTCGCTATAAGATTATCATATGGATGATCTATCAAATGTCAATGATTAATCTCATCATAGCAATAGTGCAAATATCCTTATACTTGAGGAACTCAAGGATATCCTAGATACTAATCCTATGCTTTGACATCATTCCTTGTTACCTTAAGATGAGATTGCTCTTAGGGTGGTGATTAGGTATAACTATTAGTATTTGAAGGTAATTGGGTAGCCAATAAAGGATTCACCACTCTTGATAGAAGGAGATGATACCCATAACCTATTATCGGGGTCATTACTCAAGAGTCTCAAGTCAAAGCAGTTATGTGTCATAAAGAGAGTCTTCAATGACACATAGAGTAATGAGATCCCAGGATAAAAAATAACATCACTTAGACTAGATGTGACGTAGTGAGTCTAGTGGGAGTTGACATATAGCCCATGCTCTGAAGTAAGTGGGGTATAGTATAGTGAAAGGATGAATTGTGCAGTAATTGTCTATAGAAAGATTTGTAAGTAGGAGAATTAACTATTGAAGAGTTCGTGTGTTAATCAACTTATATTCTAGTAAATTGGCATCATGAAACCTTTTATGATTTTCTTGAATTAATAGAAAATTTAAGTGGCATGAAACCATCCGTGATTTGCTCAGATTAAGAGTTAATTTAGGTGCTCAAAATAATCAGGAACCTAATAAAAGATTAGCTGAAAAACAAAATATGTATGGCTGGTTTTAATTAGGCCACAATCATGGATCATATCATGATCGAAGGCGAGGCTATCGATTAAGAGGCCACAATCATGGCTTGTAGGCCATGATCGTGACCGAAGGCTCAACAGATGTACATAAGTGAGTTCTTTACTTATATATAATAGGTCTAATAAGTTCATATACACGCAAGTGAGAAGATAAGGGGTCTAGAAGTGTAGTATCCTATCTCTCAAATTATTGAGAGAATTAAAGTGTTAGACTATAGAGTCATATGAGTGGCATATATAGAACAAATTTGATATATTTATGGTATGATTTTTATAATTATGTTTAAATGCAAAATATTAGCATACACATATAAATTATAAATTAGATAAATTGCAGTCAACTAACATCTTCCAGGGTATGAAACTAAGATGAATGTGATAAATGACTGAGCATAATGAATGTGTATTTCCAATGTCTTGTACTTTGGGTTACTAATGGCAAGAATTGATGGATTATAATTAGCAACTTGCAGAATTAATTATCAAAATTAGGAGATTAATAAATTAATATGAACATTTTGTCTTGGAAAAATGCCAAGTGGCAGGACTAATTGACATATGAAAAATTAGGATGATTATGCCTATAAATTGAGTGACATTTGGCATAGATAAATGAGTGACAAATGGACTAGTGATTAATTGACAAATGGATCAATTACGGAGTGACAAATAGACCAATAATTAGGAGACAAATGGCAGCATATTTAGTGGACAAATGGAAGACATGGTTAATGGCATATGTCATTAAAAGATTAAGACACATTGCACCTAATTGCATGAAGCTAATGTAGCAAAGTTTTTGCTGGAACTTTCTTCATCTTGTTCCTTGCTTTCCACCAAAAATTACTTCTATCGCCCTTTTCTATATTTTGATATAATCCTTGCTTAATTGCTACACCAAAGCTAGATTTTTATTCTTTACATGATAGCTTAAGAACTAACTGATTGTTATCTTCCATCCTTACTAAAAACAACACATATTTATCTTGAATTTATGATAATCTTACAAGCATGGAGGGCTTGATTAACTTGATGCTTGGAGGTGGAATTAGAACTTAAAAAGAAAGTAGAAACATGATCTTTATGGCATGATTTAATGGTACGATGATGAATAAATTGGAATGAAATATATATGATTTTGATGATGAAATAAGTTCTGGAAAATGATGCTTCAATGATAGTTCTAGTTTGGTATTTGATGTATAAAGGACAATGATTTATGAGTTGTTAATTGAATAATTTTAAGCTAGAATTAAAGATGAAATTGATGAGGGATTGGAGTATAATTCAAATTTAAATGAGGTTGTATAATTGAACATGAATTCTAGAAAATTTGAAGTGTTAGTGATGTTTCTAAGTATGTGAAAGTCGTGGAGAATTGGGGGAAACAATGTAGTGCACGATTGTGGCCTTAAGTGCACGATCGTGGCCTGATTATTTAGGTTTTGTCATAATCGTGGTATAGTCCCCACAACTATGGCCTGTTGCACAAGCTTCTGTCACAATCGTGGGAAGAGCCACCATGATCGTAAGTAAGGTCTGGAAGTGATAAGTTCAATTTTGTGTAATTGTTAAACCAAGTAAGTATAAGGTACTTTACTATAGTATATAAGGACTTGATTGGGGTTTAAAATGAACCTAAGTTGATATTGCATAAGTTGGTTAAATGTTTGATAATTTGAAGTTGTTAAATGATGTTATAACTTAAGGAAGAGATTGTTTGATAATAATGTGTTTAATTTTGGAATGAAGGAGTGTTAAAGGAATGAAGATGTTCTCATAAATGTAAATGTGATCCAAAGGATATGAATAATGTATTAGGTATGAATGAATGAGAATTGTGAAATTATGTGAATGTATATTGTTAGAAAAGGGTTAATGAATGAATGGTTTGAATGATCAAAACTTATGATTAAGGACACATACCCAGGAAAATCATTGAGCTTGCATTGAACATAATACATGTATATATGTGTATGAATGAGAACTAATATGATTGAACAATTTTGTAATGTGTAAATGTGTGTATTACATGGTTTCGACCCACAAGTCAAATGCTAGCATCTAAACATTGCCAGTTCGTCGAGGCAATAGCTATCTGGAGTGTATTGTGGGTTAACCTAGATGTTATCTCACCATGTCTGATTTGTTTCTATTCAATTTCAATAACTAAATTATTATTGCTATGATTGTGATAATTTCGGGCATTGATTGGTCCGAGGAGAATGATATTTGGGAATGTATTGAGAGTGTTTCTTAATTGAATGTGAATATGGAAAGTGTATTTTCAACGAAAATTGAACGCCGAACTTATGTCCAATGAATATGAAAAGTGACTGTGACTGAATTGAATGAAAGCTATTGAAACTGTGATATATGAATTCATGCAATTCATTGCATGATATGCATGATCAGATAAAGGGGTCGTGACTGAAGTGGCTAGTCTAAAAAGAGCTTAAAGCTTAGAAAATGAGCATAAAGAGCCACAGGCTCAGTGATTAATGAGCCCGGTATTCACAATATATATGAGACAAAAAGTGAAATGAGCCCAATATTTACAAGGTATATAGGACAGTGAATAGGTGCTCGGTCACAACAAAATAAAAATGAATGTGGAGTCTCATGTGCATATACATTTGCAATATATTTTCAAATGTACCCTATGAATGATTAAGAACAATTATTAAATTATGTTGATACGAAGATATGTCATGTTTATGTACATTTGATAATATTACTGACTGAGAATTAGGATTGAATTATTCTAAAAAGATTATATGAAATGTGCGAAATTCATGATGTATTGTTAAGATGAGGTATACTGTGAATTTGGTTTGTATTTGTGATGTTGTATTCTGATATGAGTGAGCACATCAATTATGGTTCATTCACTAAATTTGCAAACCCATCAAAATTGCATTGTTGATTTTAAGGTTCAGAAGAGATCGACTTAGACTATTGCAGTATAGGTACTACATTTGGATATGAGTTAGTGGTCAGGATCAGTATGTACCTGCATTTTTCTATAGCTATTTGTATCAATAATTGTATTTTCAACTATTGTACATTGTATTTATGAATTCTGAAATGTAATGACATTTATGACGAGATATGTTTGTAAATGAGATGGGCCAAAATGAAATATTGGCTGCTTAAGATGTGTTTGATGTCTGAAATTTTGTAAGAAGTTGTTTTAATTGTCTTAACATGCCATCCTCATAGAGTATGTTCTCGAATAATCGCTGATATGTTTGGGCATATGTACTATGAGAGTGGTATGTTACAATAAGAGTTCTAGAGAGAGAGAGAGAAGTGATCTTGAGTTTTCTTCATGTAATTTATGCAATTGTTGCATACATATAATTATATGCAAGATATTTTTGATCCATCTCTCCATTTGAATATTTACTTGAACTCATCCAGTTTGGTGTTCTAACTACCTTTGCACACTTCTTCTTCTTCCTTTTTGCATGTCTTTGGATAATCAAGAAAGGGTTTGGTGTTTGCTACAACCTAAACAATGAGAAGAATCAAGAAAGGAGAACAAAAGATACAAGTGTTTAAATTTCATGTTCTTATGATCTGTCTATGCATGCATGTGTGTTTCTGGATTTTTGGGGTTGTCATGTGATTGGAATTTAAATTTCAACACTTCCACTACATTGTCATGCATATGATGAATGAATCTATGGTACCTCAACAGTTGTATCAGAGCAAGTTTATACATGTATTAGATGATGTATAGAATATATGCAAAGTGCTTGCTGGGTTGTGACTGACAAGCATGTTGATTTGGAATAATTTGTATAAATTGTAGAATTTTTTTATTTGTTTATAAGGTGTTATATCATGTTTCTATCAAAGTAAATTGCAATTTAATGTCATTTGCTATTTTATTTCAAATTAATATCCAGTATGTTCACATATTGGTTTCTGGGAATTTCTGGAAAACTGAATGCATATGTTGATTTTGAAAATTTCGTAATAATTATAGAAAATTATTTTTATGATTTTCCTTCACAAAAATTTCGGTTTTATGTTATGTTTCTGTCAAAGGAAGATGCAATTAAATGTCATTTGCTATTTTATTACAAATTTAGTTTTAGCTTGATGCATGTATGAAGATCTGGGAAATTCTGGAAATTTGATGAACATGAATGCTTGTAAATTCCATATTGATTTTTATAAAATTTTATAATTAATTTTAAGCATGCACATGCAAGATAAGATGATTCCATATGTATGAGATGCATGACACTTGTTGTTAAAGTGATTATCTTATGCATGTATGATGTAGAGTATGACTAGTGTTAGAAGTAATATGATAAGTGTTATAGAAGTAATATTTTATAAAAATTTTCGAACATTGAACCAATCCTTTTAGTGTCTAGTACGTTAACTTATTTATCTTAATGATCTTGGCCATCGAGATATTTTTGACTTGTGCTGAAAGTGTTTAGATAAATATAAGATGACCAAGGGATATTGTAGATGACTTATTGATGTACGAAAATTTTAGAAACCTTAGGGATTAATTTAGAATTATTCCAAGTAGAACATAGCATTTCTAGTGTGATTAGAAAAGGCATATATACTAGAATTAAAGTGTTTAATTTGGACATCAAAATGATTGAATTTTAGGATTCCTAATCGAATCACATTCATAATTCAAATTAGCCGAGACTAACACTAGTACCCGATTCGGTTCAAGAGTTGAATCGAATCACAAACTTTTGGTGCGTAGTCAAGTCACACTCTCAATTAAACCTCATTTGTGTGATACATGCATTAGATGCATTTTAAGGGTGGTTATATATATAGACTCAATTTAATTAAGTTATCTATAATTTGAATACATATATGTGATATACAATATCATCCAAGTATTGATGATACCAACAAACAAATCCCTCAACAGAAATATTAGAAATTACGCCTTCCATTGATATGGAAAGAACCAGAAATCTTTTAGAGTTGGGTTGTTGGGCAAACCGAAGCCCACTCTACATGGATATGTTCAATCCATGGAAATTAGATTTCTAGATTATTGGATTGGTCCTAACCGGAAGACTTGATTTGTTAGGCAAACCTAAGGTTAACATGGATAGTGGCGAAGTTAGGTAATATACATGGGATGTATACAAATCAAAAGTTGATAACCTAATGAGTGTGCTAAATCAACAATTGATGGCACAAGTCAATAGTTACATAACTAAATGCAATTGGTATGAATGATACTTGCCAATTGACTTACGATGGCTTATTAGGCAAACCCAAGGTCATTCTTGGTGATATTGGATATCAACTCATCAAGAAAACTATAAGTTTCCTCGAATTCGTAGTGAAGACTATGGATTTGAATAAAAATAGTAGGACCCACAATGTATGTGATTAAAGTCTTTATCGATATGCACTAGTGTACATTCTAAAACTTTCTCTCGTTCTTCTAAGTTATTGAATCGCCACAATATCTTCGTCCAATATGAACCTACACTCTCTATTAGACTCCAACAAATTCACTAGATTTAACTTCTTAGATTGGCTACGAAATTTGAGAAACTAGGACATGTCTTAGATGAACCATTTCTCGATCCCCCTATTGCGATGCATCTGATGAGGATCAAAAAGCTTACAAGAAGTTATTGGATGATAGTGAGCTGGTTAGTTGTATAATGCTTGCCTCTATCTCACTAGAACTATAAAAGTAGCATGAGACTATGGATGCTCATATCATAGTCTACCATCTAAGGGAACTGTTTGATGAGCAAGCTTGATCTGAAAGGTTCGAGACTGAAAGGTTTCTTTTTCGCTTTAAGATGCCGAGGGATCATCTCCAGTGCAGTATGCACTGAAGATGTATGGATACATTGAGTGGTTAGCCAGTTTGGGTTTTGTAATGGATCATGAATTAAGTATAGGTTAATTTTAACTGGTTTGACCGATAGTATAGACTTAACTATCGGATGAATCAAATATCCCCAACGACACCTTAGGTGATTAATCTGCTCAAAATAACTGAGAAAATTGTCAAGAAAGACAGTAAGGTTGTGATGCTGATGGACTCTCCTTCTGGTTCTTGAAAGAAGAAACAAAAGAAGAAGAAGAAGTCCAAGAAGCCAGTGGGAGGTGTAGCTAAGAAGCAGGCAAAGGAGCTACATCAAAGAGGATATGCTTCTTTTACAGTAAGGAAGGACATTGGATGAGGAACTACAAAGCTTATCTGAAGTCGTTGAAGTAGAAGAAGGCATTAGATGCCCTACCATCTACTTTAGGTATATTATTTGTCATTGAGGTTAATACTATTTCTGATAATAAAATTTGGGTATTAGATACCATATGTGGCTATCACATATGTGTTAATATGCAGGGTCTTAGGGATAGTAGACCGCTCAAAAAAGGAGAGGTGGACCTACATGTAGGAAATAGAGCAAGAGTTTCTGCATTAGCTATAGGAACATATGTTTTGTATCTTCTTAGTGGGTGAGAGCTAATTTTGGATAATTGCTATTATGTACCTGTTAATAACAATGTATCTATTATGTACTTGTTATTATTCATAATATAAGTATGTGTATCTAATGAGGTACAAGTCTGAAGCATTTGAAATGTTAAAATAATTTAGATATAAAGTAGAGAAATAGCTCGGTAGAAGTATCAAGACACTTCGATTAGATCGAGGTGGTGAATACTTAAACAAGGAGTTTCTAACTTATCTCCGGGATAACAGGATTATATCCAAATAGACTCCACCTTACACACCGCAACATAATGGTGTGGTCGAAAGGAGAAACCAAACCTTGTTGGATATGATAAGGTCAATGATGGGCTTAGCAAATCTACCAAAATCCTTTTAAGGTATGCAGTCAAGACTACTGTTTATGTGATAAATAGAGTTCCTTCAAAAGCAGTTGATCTTACTCCATATGAGATATGGATTAACAAAAAGCCCTATCTTTCTTATATGAAAGGCTAGGGTTGTCTGGCTTACTTAAAGCAGATTTAATCAGACAAGTTTAAAGCAAAATCTAATATATGTCTGTTTATAGGACATTCTAAGGAAACAATTGGATATCAATTCTATAATTCTTTAGAGCAAAAGATTTTTGTCTAAAAGTATGCTATCTTTTTAGAGAAAGAGTTTATTCTAAGAGAAGACAATGGGAGTAAAGTTGAACTTAATGAAGTTCATGATGTTCAAACAAGCACAGATGCACTACTAAATCTGAAATGTTTGTTCACAGAGATGAGACAATAGTTAAACCTTCTAACACCCAAAATGTTTATAGGTCAAGTAGGATATGCAATGTTCCAAAGAGATATGGATTTCTTGTAAGTGAACAAAATTACGTATTACTCATAGAGGACGATGAGCCTACAACCTATGAAGAGGCTCTGAAGAGTTCAGAATCTGAAAAATGGATTCAAGCCATGAAGTCCGAAATGGATTCCATGTTTGAAAACCAAGTATAGACTTTGATTGACCCACCCAAAGGGCTAAAACCTATAGGGTGTTGGATTTTCAAGAAGAAAACTGACATGGATGGTAATGTGATTACCTATAAAGCGAGGTTAGTTACTAAAGGATATCGTCAAAGACAAGGAGTTGACTATGAGTAGAGATTTAGCCCCGTAGATATGGTTAAATCCATTAGAATACTCCTAGCCATTACTACTCATTATGATTATGAAATATGGAAAATGGATGTGAAGATGACTTTTCTGAATGGAAATCTAGTTGAGGATGTGTATATGGTACAGCCTGAGGGCTTCCTATCTAAAGATGGCAAAAGGATATGTAAGCTTCAAAAATATATTTATGGATTGAAGCAAGCATCTAGGAGTTGGAATATCCGATTTGATGAGATAATCAAAGAGTTAGTTTCTGATAAAATTTGATGAACTTTGTGTGTACAGGAAGGTTAGTGGGAGTGCTATCATTTTCCTTGTGTTATATGTGGATGACATATTACTAATAGGAAATGATTTCTTAAGTTTGCAATCAGTCAAAATTTGGTTGTCCCAGAATTTTTCCATGAAAGACCTTAGAGAAGCAACTTATATATTGGGAATAAAGATCTATAGAGATAGATCAAAGAAGTTCCTAGGTCTTTCACAGTCAACATATACAGATAAAGTGTTAAAGAGGTTTAGCATTGAGTAGTCCAAGAGAGGGTTTCTTCCCATGACTCTTGGGATAAAACTTTCGAAATCTATATGTCCCAAGAAGTAAGATGAGAGGACTCGCATGAGCATGATCCTGTATGATTCAGTAATAGGATCAATCATGTATGCTGTGTTATGTACAAGACCCAATATATCGTAAGCTTTAAGTGTTACGAGCAGATATCAATCAGATCCTAGTGACTATTACTGGGTGTTTGTCAAGATTATCCTTAAGTACTTTAGAAGGTATAAGGATGTATTCTTGATATATGGAAATGGAGATCTCGTAGTGAGCGGACATATTGATGCTAGTTTTCATTCTGACTAGGATGACTCCAAATCCTAGTCATGTTATGTTTTCACACTGAATGATGGATCAGCCAACAAGAGATAAATGTAGATTCGACGACTGAATCAGAGTACATTACAGTTATGGAAGCAACAAAAGAGGCTATTTAGATCAAGAAGTTTATTATGGAACTTGGCATAGTTCTGAGCATAATAGACCCGATACTGTTGTACTGTGACAACAATGGTGCTATTGCTTAAGCTAAGGAACCAAAGTCTCAACAGAGGTCCAAGCTCGTACTCAGGAGATATCACCTGATTAGGGAAATAATTGAAAGAGGTGATGAGAAATAAAGAGAGTACCCACAGAACATAACATTACTGATCCTTTGACTAAGCCACTTATTCAAACAAAATTTGATTTTAGTATACTCACCAATGGTATTATATAAAAAGGCGATTGGCTTTAGTAGAAGTGGTAGATTATTAGAGTAGTGCTCTAAAGGTAATCACCTTTATCACTTTTGTATAAACTTTATTTTGATTAATAAAGAATAAGGCAATTATCATTAATTTGATGTTCGTTTATATATGAATTGATGTGATCATAAATTCAAGTAATGAAGTCCATAATACAAAACATAGCATAAAGGAAATTATGATGAGATCATGATAATAAGATTCCTATAATGTGCAATTATGTTAGTATCTAAATAATCCCTAGTCATATGATTAATAAGACAGGACATTATTAATCCAGATAGACTAGCACATGTTATACCCCATGATTTGATCAAACAGTAGATCTCATAAATTGTAAGCATGAGATATTTATAGTTAACATATGGATGCTTACTAAGTGTAGTAAGTACATCGAATGACCCACTATGAAATTATCATATGGATGATCTACTCAAGGATATCTTAGATACTAATCATGTGCTTTGACATCATTCCTTATTACCTCAAGACGATGTCGCTATTAGGGTGGTGATTAGGTATAGCTATTGGTATTTAAAGGTAACTGGGTAGCCAATAAAGGATTCACCACTCCTGATAAAAGGAGATGATACCCACGTCCTCTTGTCGGGGTCATTACTCAAGAATCTCTGGCAAAACCAGTTATGTGTCATGAAGAGAGTCTTTAATGACACATAGAGTAATGAGATCCTAGGATAATAACTAATATCACTTGGACTAGATGTGGCATAGTTAGCTAGTGGAAGTTGACACATAGCTCATATTCTAAACCAAGTAGGGTATAGTATGGTAAAAGGATGAATTGTAAGGTAATTATCTATGGAAAGGTTTGTAAGTTAAAAAATTAACTATCAAAGAGTTTGTGTTAATTCACTTATATTTCGGTAAATTGGAATCATGAAACGTTTCATGATTTACTTGAATTAAGAGTTAATTCAAGTGGTATGAAACCATCTATGATTTGCTTGGATTAACAGTTAATTCAGGTGCCCAAAATAATCAAGAACCTAGGGGTCACATGCATAAAAGATAAGATGGAAAGTAGTGTGTATGGCTTGTTTTAAGTAGGCCACAATCATGGCTCATGATTGTGGCCGAAGGTAAGGCTATCAATTAAGTAGGCCACGATCATGATCGAAGGCTCGACAGATGTACATAAGTGAGTTTCTTCACCTATGTACAATAGGTCTAACAAGTTCATATACACTTAAGTGAAAGGATAAGGGGTCTAGAAGAGTTCTTGAGAGAGAGAAGTGGTCTTGAGTTTTCTTCATTTAATTTATGTAATTGTTGCATAAATATAATTGCATATAAGATATTCTTGATCTATCTCTCTATTTGAACATGTACTTGAACTCATCAAGATTGGTGTTCTAACTACCCTTACACACTTCTTCTTCTTCCTATTTGCATGTCCTTGGATGATAAAAGAAGGGTTTGGTGTTTGCTACTACCCAAACAAGGAGAATAATCAAGAGAGGAGGAGAAAAAAAGGTACAAGTGTTTAAATTTCAAGTTCTTATGATCTGTCTATACATGCATGTGTGTTTCAGGATTTTTGGGGTTATTATGTGATCAAAATTTAGATTCTAACACTTCCACTACATTGTCCTTCATATGGTGCATGAATCCATGACACCCCAACATAATTACTGAGGAATTCATGCTAAAGATTGGTGTTAATAAGGTGTTCTCAAATTTAGTAAAGTGAGGACTACATGTATGATTGTATAAAGTGGATGGTAATGAAGCAAATGAGTAGATTTTTATAAGTCTTAATGTAACCAATATGGAAGTTAGATTGGCATGAAATGAAGTAGCTTTATAGGACATAAATTTTGGAAAAATTCAAGTGGTAGTTGTTAGTAATGTGCCCTAGGCTAATGATCATATGTGACTTTTGTATTGACATTCTGATTTATTATTTATATATTATGAGGTATTTTTTATATATGCATGTATATTACTTATGTAATGTGATTTACATTCCATAAATAGTATTAGGCTTATGTCATCAAGCATGTGACTTGATAGTAAAACCATAAGCATTATAATACTTTTTAAACTATACCTGGTCGATCATTATTGGTGGAAAAATAATGAATTAAGGCTAGTATATGTTCTAATTGATTATCATGTTTTACTGATCATGGATATGATTTATCAAATCAGATACGTTGATATATGTTAGAGAACATATATTTGACCGACCTATAGAGAGAACACTACATAGTTTCATATCATTAGTGATTCTCACTATGGTTTGACTTCAGTCCTTTGACCTGAAGTCATCATGGTTCCCTATAAGAGGAAATCAGTGTTTTGACATTAGATTAAGTTATCTTTAATAGGATAACAAGTAGTGTTATGTTAGACATTAAATGAGTCATACGGAGGGATGTGAATGATGTAGATGGGATTTGTACCTCTCTTAAATGAGAGATATATCATTTGGTGACTGAAGAAATGCATGGCCGTGCTCAAATGATCAAATGAATTGATAAGGAGTCATCAATGTCATTTGTTAGAGTTAGTCAACTTAGGAATCAAGAAATTATGATTAATCAAAGGTTGACATGTACCATGCCTTATGATTAATCTTGATATCATGTTACAAAGGGACTGAGTTTATAATCATGGTTATAGGTTAAATCGGATTATCGATCCTCATTTGATTTGGGTAGTCATAATGTCTTGCTAGAGGCCGCTTATGACTTATGG
>JAOTAY010041864.1:0-21791 GCA_025629805.1 Erythroxylum baracoense
TGTGATTTTATCTCTATTTTTGGTACAAAGGTAATTAAATGAATTTATTTGTTTTAAGTATCACTGGTGGGGAATCCGTCCCCCGTGGGCCACGGGTCCAGATGTCACGTAGGATGTCGGGCCGGTGGACCCGCCCGGGGCGGGGTTCCAGCACTTATGGTATCAGAGAAAGGATAGTTGGATTCCGGAATAGGGTTCCAACATAAGGAAACTCTGGATCTCAGACATGTTTCTCAGAGCTTCCCACTTCATCACTGCTTCTACTTTTTTTAGATCAACTTGTATGCCCTATCCAAATACTATATGACCTAAGAATACTACTTGATTGAGCTAAAATTCGCATTTACTGAACTTGGCATACAATTGTTTCTTTCTCATTATTTGTAGGAATAACCTTAAATGCTCATAATGTTCATCTCTACCTTTCGAATACACCAAAATATCGTCGATGAACACAATCACAAAGTGATCTAAATAAGGTTGGAATATCTTATTCATCAATGCCATAAAACTACTAGAGCATTTGTTAACCCAAAAGGCATCACCAAAAACTTAAAACGCCCATATCTCGTTCTAAATGCACTCTTTGGTACATCAGCCTCTTCTATCTTCAACTAATATTAGTTTGATCTCAAATCTAGTTTAGTGAACACTCAAGCTCCCTGTAACTGATCAAGTAAGTCATCTATTCTTGGTAACAGATACTTATTCTTCACTGCCACCTGATTCAATGTCTATAGTCAATACATAACCTCAAAGTCCCATCTTTCTTCTTCACAAATAAAACTGGGGCTCCCTAAGGTAACACACTTAGTCTGATGAAACCTTTGTCTAACAACTCCTGCAACTGAGCCTTAAGTTCCTTAAATTCCACAGGTGCCATCTTATATAGAGGAATAGATATAGGAACAGTACCTAGAACTAGGTCGATAGTAAACTCCGTCTCCCTATCTGAGGGTAGACTAGATAACTCCGTGGGAAACATATCTAAGAAATCCTTAACAACAGGAATATCCTGTACTATCTGCTCAGTAAGGGTATCAATTATATGGGCCAGATAAGCCTCACATCTACCTCGAATCAATCTTAAAGTCAATCTTAAAGCACTCATTGATGATATCGATCTGGCTGGCACTGCTTGAATAATACGTCGAGAGATTACTCTCAACTGACTAGGAGAATCAAGGATCACCTCATCAGTATAGTAGCTCATCACAGTCCTATGAGCAGTAAGCCAATCTATACCTAAGATGAGGTCTATCCCATTCAACTGTAATACTATCATATTTGCTTCCAATTCTACCTTATCAACTCAAATCATACACCATTTACATACTTCTCCTATCACTGTAGTACTACCTATCGGTGTACTGACCTCTAATCCATATGACAACATATCTCTCTCAGAATGCAATTTAGATGCCAGATGTGGTATGATAAATGAATGTGTAGATCCTGGATCTACCAATACAAATGCTTCAAATTGAAAGACATTCAATACTTCTGCTACTACATGTGGGGAATTCTGGGCCTCCTGTTTGGTGAAGTTATAGATCTTGGCCTGAGATTGCGACTGATTACTTTGCACCTCAGTCCTAATAGTAAGACCTGCTGAACTCATTCTGCCTTTACCTCTTCCTCTTTGTCCTGATCCACTAGCTCTGCTCTACTAGACAGTCATTTTAGACACCGTCCTCCTCTCACTCTAGACTGTGCTTCGAAAACTAAGGACAATCTCTGATCTAATGTTCAAAAGAGCCGTAACGAAGGCAAGCTTCCGATAACTTCCAACATTCACCACCATGTTTATTCTCACAATGTTCACAATTAAGCATTTATTGCATCTTCCCAGATACTAGACCTTTACCACTACCAGCCTGTACAAAACTGCCTATCTGTCTAAACCAAGATTGTCTCGATCTAGTCGGTGGTCGAAATGATCTATTCTGGTGCTTATTAAACCTTCTGCCAGAATCAACTTAGGACTTGCTAGGTCTCTTCATTCTAAACTTTATCTGTATTCTCCTTGTCCATCTTTCAACAATTGTTCTATTTAGATCGAGGTAGCTCTCAGTTCAGTAAAAATGCTCAAATTTGTAATAGCTAACCTCGTTTTAATCTCCATATTCAGCCCATCCTCAAATCATATACATTTGTCCTTCTCAGTTGGAATTAATGTAGTAGCATACCCCATTAACTCATTGAATCTTATCTCATATTCAGCTACAGTAAGACTTCCTTGCTTCAAATCTAGGAACTCTTTCATCTTCCTATCCAGGTAGATCTTTGATATGTAATTCTCCTTAAAGACTTTCAAAAAGTCTTCCCACTTTAAACTACAAGTCCGGGTGGTACTGTCGGGAACAGTCTTCCACCATCGGTAAACTGGACCTTGCAGTAACAAAATCGCGAAGTCAAATCTTTCATATGACTCGCAATCCATCTGATTGAATATCTTTTTTGTTCTCTCTAACCATCCTTCTGCCTTAGTAGGGTCTGTACTTCCGTAGAAGTCTATATGTAGCACCCCACCCCCATCAGACATGTGTCCATACGCTCTTCGGATGCACGTGCACATACCCGACAGAAATGGTTTGCTAACTATTACACTTTAACTATATAGCATGGCATCAAAACTACTTCGTAAATAACACAATGTTTAAAACCTAAAAATTTCCTCATATCATTTCATGAACTATATTTACAATGTAGCATTACAATCATCATCTATGCTTGTACAATATCTGCCTATCAGAACCATAACTTTGTCTACAAAGTATGCTTCATACATGAGGAATTAAACAAAAATTAAACTATTCTTTCAGTCCCAACTGACTGACCTTTGAACCATGTCCTCTATCCAACAGTTGTATAAAACCTCTTCTAAGTAGTCTTAGAAGCTAGGTTGTTACTCTCTCAAACCAAAAAATATCAACGTTGCAATTTGATTGAGTTTTGCAAACTCAATTGGGTAACCATCCTCGATGGTTCACTCTTGTCATACAACACACAATTTATGTCAACACATAATTCACATCATCTATATTTTCGTCATTCCATTGCAATTATGCAGATTACAATCATTGATAATCAATCAAACATATCAAACAATAAAAGTTCTCAAAACATTGCAATCATTCAATTAATTCATATCATATGCATACGCAGTGCTTATGAGACTTAAATTCATTTAATTACATTGTTGTGACCGAGTGCCTTTTTCACTGTCCCATATTCGTTATGAATACCAGGCTCTATCATATTGTCCTTTATCTATTGAGGATACAGGGCTCTTTATACACATTAAGACATAGGCTCTTACCACAGATGTTTGAGCTTTAAGTTCTTTTTCACTAGCGACTCCGGTCACAACTGCCTTTATATTTCATGCATTCATGTAGTGAAATGCACCATGCATATTCATTTTGTCACATTCAAATTCTTTCTCATTCACGTTTGTCATCAGACTTTTAGTCCGACATTTAACATGATTGTTGAGAATCATTTAGTCGATCACATATCATTTAGTCAATCACATTCACAATCAAGTAACACTTCCAATGTTCTATTCACTCCTCAAACACCTCAGACATTGAATGCCCAAAATTCAGTACATACACATCATATTAATTCAGTACATAATTTAACAAACAATCAAAGTGAGATCATTTTAGGTTACTCATAATTTCTCCTTTCAACGTATTACTTTGAAGTCCTGACAATATCTGGAAGTGGTCACTCAATTTGTTCTTTTATAAAATGACACCATATATAAATTGACAAATTCAGATAAATAGTCAATCATAAGCACATTCAAGAATGTATCATGTATTATGCATGTTCAATGACAACTTTTCAGGTATGATTCCTTAATACACTTTATAAGCAATTACAACACATTCTAAACATTCTTTAATCTCTAATACTCTTTACTCACTTTAATCCCTTCATTCAACATCAATTAAATTCATTTAAAAGCTCATTTAAACCCACATGCCTAATATGGTAACATCCTTACTTGAATTGGGTTGAAAAACTTCAAAAAAATCACCCTTTGTTAAAGCCTTTCGGATCACGATCGTGCCTGTGTATGATCACAACTTTCCTTATTTTCAGTCGAGTCGTGATCGTGCAGATGCACGATCACGAATTCTGTGTTTTTCTTCCTTCCTTTTTGCCATTTTTGACCTAGAAATAGAAGTTTTTAGGCAACACTTTCTTCAAATTCATACATTTTGGTTCAGTATCGTGTAAGTTATAATAAAAATACTCCATACTATTTCTCATACCTCGTCAGAACACAACTCTCAACTTCAATCCAAATTGTAAGATTATTAAGAACAGATTTCAAATTCGATTCCATCATAAAAATGTAGCCATATGTCTCTGATTTACTCCAAATTAAAATTCATCCAATTTGGATATTCACAGATCAAGGTATGGCCAAAATATAGATGTATGTTCAGTAAAACACTGCATATAACATACTACAACACAATTCACTGTCAATGTTCTATTACTTCTCTATCATTTCTCTATCCTTTCACGTTGATGATTCCGTTATACCTCAATTTTTGGTTCAGTAATATTTATACACTATTCACAAGTTTATGAATAATCATAATACAAAAACAGAACCTAATTCATACTTTGACATATCACATTTTCTGCACTTCACTAATCTTCATTTAACTTCAATTATCACAATCCTTTATACACTTTCTACACATTTTCTATTGATGTAACTCCTTCATCACTTTACTTATATCACAGAAATTGCTTCTTCCTACACCACTTATGCAGGCATCCATTCATTTTGCATCCATTCATTTTGCTACACCATTCACACATGCATCCCTTTCCAAACATTAAAATATCATCAAAAGTTATTTACACTATATAAAACTCAAAGCATAACTTACTTGTGTTATGCTTCTCTCTTTTCAGTAAAATTTCAGAAGTTAAGAGAGGATGAGAATGATAACTAAAACCTCCAAATAACTGACGTGGTTATTTTACAAGGTATATCATTGATGACTTAATCAAAAGCTAAACACAAGAGTGAACATGCATGGTATTTCAGTGATGGATAGAAAAGGAGGGAGTTTTGGTGGTGAGTGATTTCAGTGTTGAACAACAAAGGAGCTGCAGAACTTTCTTGCCCAAAAACATAACTTAGGTGTCTCATTTGTGTCTTGACACATGTCTCCAATGCATGTCCTACACTTGTCATCCATTTGAAGCTACCAAATGCCGTTTAGTTATTGCTTCACTTGTCACATAGTAATTTGTCCAATTGTCACAAATTCGCTAGTCCATTCGTCACACTTCTATTTGTCTCATCTTTCTATATTTTTCTTAGTCTAAAATACTCCAAATTTTTGATAAATCCTCAAAATATTAAAAATGTCTCCAAAAATATGAAATTAATTTTAATACACACCAATTTAATTCTTAAGACAATTAATCCATAATTCACACTTTATTCACATAAAAAATCACTTATACCTAAAAATGGCAACGAATGCATGTGCAATTATTTTAATGAGCGACAACATTATTCACGTGCATGTGTATGCCATATAATGCATGAAATGCACTTGTAAATTCTCAATAAACTCTCATATGCAATTTCTTACGGTTCTAACCCTAATTATAGGATAATAAGATGTTACAATTATCCCCTTCTTAAGAAATTTTGTACTCGAAATTCTTACCTGATTGATGAAACAGGTGGGGATATTGCTTTCTCATTTTGCCTCTATTTCCCAAGTCACTTCTTCACTCAAGTGATTTTTCCATAAAACTTTCACCAATGGAATTTCCCGATTCCTCAACTATTTTGTCTTATATTCCACTATCTTGATTGGCTCCTTAACATTACTCAGATTACTAGTAATTTCAATCTCTTGTGCTGGTAATACATGCATTGGGTCAGATCTATACCTCCTAAACATTCTCACATGAAATACATTATGTATCTGAGACATTTCACTTAGTAAGGCTAATCTGTACGCTAAAGGTCCTACCCTCTCTATAATCTCATAAGGACCAATGTGCCTCGGGCTCAATTTGCCCTTCTTGCCAAATATCAATAATCCTTGCCAAGGCGAGACTCTCAGAAATACTTTGTCTCCCACATTGTATCCTATATCCTTTCTATGCTGATCTACATAACTCTTCTGTCTATCTTGTGCTACTTTTATTCTGCTTCAGATCAGTTTCACCTTATCCACAGTATCTTGTATCAATTCAAGGCCTTCTATCATTCTCAAACCTTCCTCATCGCAATATACAGGCAATCAACATTTTCTACCATACAATGCCTCATAAGGTGCCATTCCAATACTACTGTGGTAGTAGTTATTATAAGCAAATTCAATCAAAGCTATGTACTGATCCCAAGCTTCTTGAAACTCCAATACACAAGCTTTAAGCATATCCTCAATAGTCTTGATTGTTCTTTCACTCTACCCATTTGTTTTAGGATGAAATGAAGTATTGAAATTTAACTTCGTACCCATAGTTGACTGTAAACTCTTCCAAAACTTTGAAGTAAAGATGGAATCCCTGTCCGATACTATGTATACCGGAACCCAATGTAGTCTCACTACCTCATTCACATACCTCCATGCCAACTAGTCTAGTGAGTTATTCTCTCTTACTAGCAAGAAATGGGCCGACTTAGTAAATCGGTCCACTACAACCCAGAATAGGTAATGATTGTAACTTCCAACTGGAGCTTAATCAGCTTTAATCTGCTGGCAAGTTAAACACTTGGTTACATAGTCAGCTACTTGCTTCTTTATCCCTGGCCACTAGAAATGTTGCTTAAGCATATTATACATCTTGGTAGTACTAAGATGCATGGCATAAGCTATTACATGTGCCACCTCTAAGATTTCCTTTCTGAATTCATCCACATTAGGCACACACAACCTCTGTTTTAACCACAACGTTTCATCTCTCAATTCAAATTCAGAATCTAGATTCATCTTAATTTTCTCAATCATTTTCACCATTTCAGGATATTTACTCTAAGCTCTTTTAATTCTTTCATGCAACATCGGTCTCAACTTTAGTGTAGCTATAAATGCTTCATTTTGCTCTAAATTTAACTTCACATTTAAAGCTCTCAACTGAATTAAGCTCAGTAATCTCAATAACTGAATATGAGCTACACTGCTATTCGATTTCCTACTCAATGCGTCTGCCACTATTTTAGCTTTCCCTGGATGATATTCAATTGTACAGTCATAATCCTTTAACAGCTCGATCCATCTTCTCTGTCTCATGTTCAACTGCTTCTGACTCAGCAGATACATCAAGCTCTTATGATTAGTGTATATTTGGAATGTCTCTCTATATAAATAATGTCTCTATATCTTTAAAGCAAAGACTATTGCTGCAAGCTCTAAATCATATACTGGATAGTTTATCTCATGAGAGCGTAATTGTCTCGATGCATAGGCTATCACCTTGCCATACTGCATCAACACACCTCCCAATCCTTGATGCGAAGCATCACTATATACTACATAACCACCAGTTCTCAATGGAATAGTCAACACCGATGCTGTAGTCAGCCGATGTTTCAGTTCCTCAAAACTTCTCCGACACTCATTATTCCATCTGAAGACCACATTTTTTGTCAGAAGTTTAGTCAAAGTTGCTGAGATCAAAGAAAATCCCTTCACAAACCTCCGGTAATATCCGACTAATCCTAAGAAACTCCGGATTTTAGACACATTCTTCAGAGCCTCCCATTTCATTACTATCTCTATCTTCTTTGAATCCACTTGAATACCTTGCCCACTTACTATATGACCTAGAAACACTACTTGATCAAGCTAAAACTAGCATTTACTGAATTTAGCATATATTTGTTTCTCCTTTATGATCTGTAATATCACTCTCAAGCGCTCAGCATGCTCTTCTTTGTTCTTTGAATACACCAAAATGCCATCAATAAACACTATCACAAAGCAATCTAGATAGGGTTGAAATACCTTATCCATCAATGTCATAAATGCAGTTGGTGCATTAGTTAACCCAAACAGCATTATTAAAAACTCAAAATGTCCATATTTGCTCCTGAAAGTACTCTTTGGTACATCAACCTATGCTATTTTTAGCTGGTAGTACCCAAATCTCATATCTAACTTAGTGAATACCTGAGCTCCCTGCAACTGATCAAATAAATCATCAATTTGAAGCAACGGGTACTTGTTCTTCACTATGATCCTATTCATTTGCCTATAATCTATGCATAGTTTTAACGTTCCGTCCTTCTTTTTTACAAATAAGACTGGAGCTCCCCAAGGTGAAACACTGGGTCTAATAAATGCCTTATCCAGTAACTCCTGTAACTAAGTCTTTAGCTCCTTCAATTCCATAGGTGTCATCCTATATGGGGGAATAGATATAGGAGCAGCACTTGGAACTAGATCAATTGTGAATTATGTTTCTTGGTTTGGAGGTAAGCTGGGTAACTCCACGGGAAACACATATAAGAATTCCCTAACCAAATGTCCTGCATATCTTGCTCAGTTTGGTTATCAACGACATGGACCAAATAAGCCTCACATCCTCCTTTCATTAACCTTAAGGCACTCATAAATGAAATCAGCCTGGCTGGCACTGCTTGGCTAATACCTCTGAACACTGCTTTCGGCTGATTACGAAATTCAAATATTACCTCTTTAGTATAACAATTCATGATGGCCCTATGAGCATTATGCCAATCCATGCCTAAGATAACTTCTATTTCACTTAGCGGTAAGATAATCATGTCTGCCTCTAACTCTGCCTGATCAATTCGGATCAAACACCTCTTGCAGACTTCCCATATCACAGTGGTACTACCTATTGGTGTACTCACCTCTAATCCACATTGTAACTACTCTCTATCACAATGCAACCTACATGCCATATGCAGAGCAATAAAAGAATATGTAGATCCAGGATCTAGCAATGCATAAGCCTCAAATGTAAATATAAATAACACACCTGCAAGGACATCTGGAGACTCTTGAGCCTCCTGTCTCATCATGGCATAGACTCGAGACTGAGACTGCTGTTGATTGCTTCGTACCTTAGTCCTACCAGTAGCACTCCCAGAACTCATTCTTCCTCTGTCACGACCTCTATGTCCAGACCCACTAGCTCGGCTTTGCTGAACTGTAGTTTCTGTTGCCTCACTTCCTCTCCTTCTTGACTGTGCTTCAAACACAACAGAACAATCCCTAATCTGATGATCAATGAGCCGTACCGAAGGTAAGCTCCTATCAACCTCTAACATTCACCACTGTGCTTGTTCCCACAATACTCGCAAGTCGATAACTAATCCGATACTACACCCTTGTTATTACCAGACTGAACAAAACTACCCCTCTGTCTGAACCCCGACTGTTTTGATCTAGTCGATGGTCTGAAAGCTAAGCTCTGATGTTTGTTGAACTTTCTGCTAGAACCACCCTGAGATTCACTGGGCCTCTTCTATCTAAACTATGATCCATGTTCTACCTTACTATCCTTCATCAACTGCTTAATGCGGATCTAGGCAGCTTGTAGTTTTGTAAAACTACCCAAGTTAGAAAGAGTTAGCCTCATCCAGATCTCCATGTTTAATCCATTTTCAAATCTTTTGCCCTTGTCTTCCTCAGTAGGAATCAAGGCAGTAACATATCCCATCAGCTCATTGAACTTAACCTCATACTCTGTTACAAACAAACTACTCTTCTTCAGATATAGAAATTCCTTCATCTTTTTGTCCATGTAGATAATGGGGATGAAAAGTTCCTTGAAGATCCTCATGAAGTCTTCCCATCTTAGACTACAAGCCTGATGGTACTGCCTAGAATAGTTTTCCACCATTAATAAGCTGGGCCTTGCAATAAAGACACAGCATAGTCGAACCTCTCGTCTAACTCACAGTCTATTTGGTCAAAGACTCTCTCTTTTCTCTCTAGCCATCCCTCGGCCTTTGCTGGGTCTGTACTTCTGTAAAAATCTACAGCCCCTTTCTTTCGTAATTTATCGTACCTCCTTTCTATTCTCTTGGGAATTCTCATAGGCATTCCCTCAGATCGAGACACAGACGACTCTTTATTGGCTCTTTTTGATCTTAGGTTAGCTGATTATTCCACTTGATCACCTATGGCAGATGACCTATCATAAATAATAACTTTAATTACCATCTGAAATTCTCATAATATTTCATGCCTAACATTCCTACATATCCCAACAGGTGCCAACCATTCCCTGATACCACCAACTATAGCACCCCACCCCCATCAGAGACGTGTCCATCCACCCTATGGATGCATGCACACATACCCGATAGAAATTGTGTACTAACTATTACACTTTCACTATATAGCATGGCATCAAAACTACTTTATAAATAACACAATGTTTAAAACCCAAAATTTTCCTCATATCATTTCATAAACCATATTTACAATTTAGCATTACAATCATCATTCATGCTTGTACAATATCTGCCTGTCAGAGTCACAGCTCTATCAACAAATTATGCTACATACATGAGGAATTAAACAAAAATTAAATTATTCCTTCAGTCCCAGCTGACCGGCCTTTGAGCCATGTCCTCTATCCAACATTTGTATAAAATCTCTTCTAAGCAGCCTTAGAAGCTACGTCGTTGCTCTCTCGAACCTAAAAATATCAACGTTACAATTTGGTTAAGTTTTGCGAACTCAGTTGAGTAACCATCCTCGATGGTTCACTCTTGTCATGCAAGACACAATTTATGTCATCACATAATTCACATCATCTCAATTTTCATCATTCCATTGAAATTATGCAAATTACAATCATCGATAATCAATCACACATTCCAAATACTAAAAGTTCTCAAAACATTACAATCATTGAATTAATTCATATCATATGTATATGCAATGCTTATGAGACTCAAATTCATTTAATTACATTGTTATGACTGAGTGCCTTTTTCACTGTCCTGTATCTATTGTGGATATCGGGCTCTATTATACTGTCCCTTATCCATTGAGGATATAGGGCTCTTTATACGCATTTAGCTATAGACTCTTACGACAGATGTCTAAGCTTTAAGTTGTTTTTCACTAGCGACTCTGGTCACAACTGCCTTGATATTTTATGCATTTATGTAATGAAATACTCCATGCGTATTCATTTTGTCACATTCGCATTCTTTCTCATTCACATGTGTCATCGGACTTTTAGTCCGACATTCAACATGATAGTTGGGAATCATTTAGTCAATCACATTCACATTTAAATAACACTTCTAATGTTCTATTCATGCACTAAACACCTCGAACATTGAATGTTAAAAATTTAGTACATACACATCATATTAATTCAATACACAATTTAACAAACAATCAACACGAGACCATCTTAGGTTACTCACAATTGCTCCTTTCAGCTTATTATTTTAAAGTCTCGGCAACATCTAGAAGCGGTTTCCCAATGTGTTCTTCTATAAAATGCAATCATATACAAATTGACACATTCAGATAAATAGTCAATCATAAGCACATTCAAGAATGTATCATGCATTATGCATGTTCAATGACAACTTTTCGGGTACGATTCCTTAATACGCTTTATAAGTAATTACAACACCTTCCAAACATTCTTTAATCTCTCATACTCTTTACTCACTTTAATACCTTCATTCAACATCAATTAAATTCATTTAAGAGCTCATTTAAACCTACATGCCTCGTATGGTAACATCCTTACTTGAGTTGGGTTGAAAAACATAAAAAAAGTCACCCTTTGTTAAAGCCGGTCGGGTCGTGATCGTGCACTTTCCTTTTTTTCTGCAGAGTCGCGATCATATAGATGCATGGCCGCTACTTCCATCATTCTTCAGCAAGAGTCATGATCGTATAGAAGCACGATCACGATTTCCATCATTCTTCAGGAGAGTCACGATCATGTAGATGCACGATCGCGACTTCTGTGTTTTCTTCCTTCCTTATTACCATTTTTGACCTAGAAATAAAAGTTTTTAGGCAACACTTTCTACTAATCAAATGCTCCTATATGTCTTACGCTTTTAATGAAATCAAATTCATACATTTTAGTTTAGTGTCGTGCAAGTTATAATCAAAATACTCCATACTATTTCTCACACCTCGACAGAAAACATCTCTCAACTTCAATCCAAATTTCAAGACTCTTAAGTACAGATTTCAAATTCTATTCCACCATACAAAATAGAGCCATATATCTCTATTTTACTCAAAATTAAAATTCATCCAATTTGGATATTCACATATCAAGTTATGGTCAACATACAGATGTATGTTCAGTAAAACACTTCATATAATATACTACATCATAATTCATTATCAATGTTCTATTACTTCTCTATCATTTCTCTATCCTTTCATGTTGATGATTCAGTTATACCTCAATTTTTAGTTCAGTAATCTCTATACACAATTCACAAGTTAATGAGTAATTACAACACAAAACAGAACCTAATTCATACTTTTACATATCACATTTTCTGCATTTCACTAATCTTCATTTAATTTCAAGTATCACAATCCTTTATACACTTTCTGCACATTTTTTACTAGTTTAACTCCTTCATCACTTTACTTATATCTCAGAAATTGCTTTTTCCTACACCACTTACGCATGCATCCATTCATCTTGCTACACCATTCATGCATGCATCCATTTACAAACATTAAAACATCATCAAAATGTCATTTACACTACCCACACAACTTAAAGCATCACTTACTTGACTCAGAAAAATTCCAGCAATTGAGAGTGGTTAGAAGAGATTTCGATGGATGGACAAGAATAGAGAGACAACATATGGTCTGAAATGGTTTCTTTGCAAGGTGTCACGTTGATGAATTAACCAAAAGCCAATGCATAAAAATGAGCAAAGATGGTGTTTCGGTGATGGCAAAGCTAGAAGAAATGTTTAGATGATTTCGGTGAAACCAAAGAAAAGAGATGCAGAAACATAATTCTTAAATGACTAAATGGCTCCATTATGTCCTTTGGCATGTCTTACACTTGTCATCCATTTAATTAACCCATATGTCACATATTAATTGCTCCACTTGTCACACATTAATTGATCCATTTGTCACTTCATAATTAATCAATTTGTAAATAATTCTATTTGTCTCTTATTTCTATATTTTTCTTAGTCCAAAATACTCCAAATTTTTGATAAATTTCCAAAATATCCAAAATGTCTCCAAAAATACTAAATCAATTTTACTACACACCAATTCAATTTTCAAGTCAAATAATCCATAATTCACATTAAAATCACCTATACCCTAAAAATGTCAATGAATGCATGTACAATTATTTAATGAGCGGCAACATTATTCACGTGTTTGTGTATATGTTATATGATGCATAAAATGCACTTCTAAATTCTTAGTAAACTCTCATATATAGTATCATAGGGTTTTAACCCTACTCACGAGATAATGGGATGTTACATGCAATGAAAGTACTTCATGCGCAGTTTGTTTCCAGTGATTCAACTGTGATTCCATCTTGCTCAACTCTTTAGATAAAGCTGAGGCTATTACATGGAATTCTTCTTTTATATCCTTTCTCCCTGATTTATACAACAATTTAGTTGTTTAAGTTCCATAATATTACTGCAATAATATCTAATGCTTTCTCCCTAATTTATACAACAATTTAGTTGTTTAAGTTCTATAATATTACTGCAAGAAAATCAAGCCCCAATAATTAACATGAGAATTTTTAAAACCATACTGATAAAGCAAGAATTTTTAGTCAACCCACATTCACATTTTATCCAATTAGCCGTAAAAAATCAATAATCTCGACACAACATAATACACAAAGAAAACCCTAAATTTCAAATGCAATTAAAGTAAGTGATAAATTCCATTTATCAACAACCAAATGGTGAAAACAAGAAGAAAAATAAACACCAGATAGATAGAGAGAGAGAGATGCTTACTGATTGGTTGGTGTTCGCCAGAGAAGTTGGGGAAGAGCAGGCCATGGCAGAGGCGGCAGTTGTTGCGACGGTGGGAGAGTTCAAGTGAGGCCTTGTCTTCTGTGGCTCATCATCAGAATCTATTTTTTCCATTTCATTCAAAGATCATGTAATATTAATGCTACTATATGCCATTGTTTTGAGCTCCTATGTGAAGCAAACCAAATTAAGAAAAATTATTGAGGATATATTAGGTAGTATGTATTTATTAGTTTACGTTCCATCTTAAACCTCCCGAATCTAATGTTTCTTATTTTCACTATTTAGGATGGAATGGAATGTAACATGAAACTCTCCGCTTCCATCTCATTCCATTCCACTCCATTATGAAACTCTCAACTAAATGATAAAAGTGTGTTACGTTCTATTTCGTTCTATTACTAACCCTCCAACTAAACAAGGCCTTACTCTTCATCCCACTACTCGTCCTCTTCCCTAATTAGGGTTGGTTTTTCTAGTGGTGATGACTACTTATTACTCAACCAAACTTGTAAGTACGACTACTCTGTTGGATTCTTCCTGCTCTACCTCTTTTTCATCTACTTACTATCTTCTTCTCTCAGATCAGGTTTACCTAGGGAGATTCTCTTTGTCGTTGGATCTCACCTTCCACAAGGAGCAAGGAGATGGATCTCTGATCAGGTACCATGCTATTTCTTCTTGATCTGTGTTTGCCCTCTACTTTTGAATCTCCATGAACCTATTTTTTTCCCTCTTGCTTTCCTTCTGATCGTCTACTTTGCCCTTACATGTTCTTATGCACAATAGAGTTGTTACCTATACGCCATAGAGAAGCACTTGAAATCAGGGAAAACAAATAGCTTAATTTCTTTTACCTCTTCAACTCAACACCTTAAAAAGAAAAAGTTGGAAATTTTTGGCTAGATAGTGGGCGGTCCAATAAGTCTAAATGACTAAGAAAAACCCTAAAAATTTTCCATCTTCCTGTGTGTTCCCCTCTATTTAACCTCATTAATCTTCTCCAGTTAGGTAGGGGCTACTGCGTTTCTGAGCTTCTCGGTTCCAAGTCTAAAAGAAAATTCCTGCCTATATATAGTAACGCACACCATGGAAGATTTAAGTTGGATGGATGAAGTTTTTGGTGGTTTTTTGGAGGATTGAATTCGGTTATGAAGGAATTAAGATGAACAGAATTTATCTTCTAAAAAAACCTATGCTAATTGGAAACGCAAGGCTAATCTCAATGACACCTCTTGGAAACTTGCTCCAAGCAATCCCGATGATCAAAATCAACCCAAAGAATGGAACCAAAGAACACGCAACAATTAAACAATTGATAAGTGGAATTAAGTTCTTGGTAAAACGAAAACAAGAGGATAATTCCTCACCAACGCCGACGGCTACAATAATAAGGATGTCAAAAATCTCTTGTTTCTAACCCTAATGAGCCTATTTATACCTAGGTCAATTAATAAAAGGATTGGGCTAAAATACATGGAAGCGCGAAATAAAACAAAGGTCCAAAAAATAATAAGAAAGAAATTGCTCTTGGGCTTAAGTGAATTAAATAGCCTAAGTCTTCATGTCTTCAAACCTCAAGTGTGCCCGGTCCAAGGATTCGAGTTAAGTGAATTAATTTAGACTGTAACCCACTAACCTCTTGTCCAATAGGCTTGGAACTCTCCACCCTCTCCAAATAGAAGCCCACATATGTGTAAAGAGCCTCCTTAAGTCTCTTGGCCTTAACTTTGGTCATAGGCCCTTCTGGCATAACAAGCTCGCTCCCTAGGCCTCTAACATCCATGCCTGGTCCATTTGGTGTCACCCTGGTCCTGCTCACATCAGCCCCTCCCTCCTCAAGAAGATTCATCGTCGAATCTGAATCTATATCAAAAGGAGAAAGATCAGCAAAATTAAAAGTAGTGGACACATTATACTCTCTTAGAACATCAATCTTGAAGGCGTTGTTATTGATCCGCTCCAACACCTGGAATGGACCATCACCTCTAGGATCTAGCTTAGATTTTCTCTGAATAGGAAACCTCTCCTTCCTTAGATGCACCCAAACCCAATCCCCAAGTTTGAAGGTCACCTTCTTACGTCCCTTGTTGGCTTGCTTTGCATATACCTTATTCCTATGCTCAATGTGCTGTCTTGCCTTCTCATGCAATTCTCTGACCATCTCAGCTTTTCTTTTGCCATCTGTACTAGACAACTCATGCAAGGGTAAAGGCACTAAATCCAAAATAGTCAAAGGATTAAAACCATAAACAAGTTCAAAAGGTGAAAAGCCTGAGGTAGAATACACACTCCTATTATATGCAAACTCAATAAATGGTAAACACTCACCCCAATTTTTCAAATTCTTATCTACTATAGCACGCAACAAGGTACCCAAGGTCCTATTAACTATCTCGGTCTGCCCATCTGTCTGTGGATGACAAGTAGTAGAATAAACTAATTTTATACCTAACTTGCCCCACAAAACACGTCAAAAATGGCTCAAAAACTTAGCATCTTTGTTAGAAACAATAGACCTAGGAATGTCATGCAATCTAACAACATCTCTGTAAAAATAAATCAGCTATATGCACAACATCATCAGTCTTATGGCATGCAATGAAATGCGCCATCTTGCTAAACCTATTCATAACAACAAAGATGCTATCAAAACCCCTCTTTATCCTAGGCAAACCCAAAACAAAGTCTATAAAAACATCATCTTACGGTTCAGTAGGCACAAGTAAAGGGGTATACAATCCATGAGATTTAACAGTGGATTTTGCTTATCTAAATGCAATAAATTTGACACATACACGTTCAATATCCCAACGCATACCAAACCAATAAAAATGTTCATGCAAAATATCCAAAGTTTTAGCACCCCAAAATGACCCATCAAACCACCACTATAGGCATCATGCACAAATAAAACACGCATAAAACAATTAGGCACACACAATTGACTACCCCTAAATAGATAGCCATCACGCCTATAGAATTTTTGGAATGCAGTATGTTCACAAGAAAAATATACAGTAGCAAAATCAACATCAGAGGCATACAAATTCTTAAGCTGTTCAAAACCCAAAAGTTTATAACTAAGGGTAGAAAGTAAAGTGTACTGCCTAGACAATGCATTAGCTACCACATTCTCCTTCCCCTGCTTGTATCGAAGCACATAGCAAAAAGTCTCCAGAAACTCCACCCAAGTGGCATGTCTCTTACTCAACTTGTCTTGTCTTTTCAAGTGCTTTAAGGACTCATGATCCGTCCTAATGAAAAATTCCCTGGGCTGAAGGTAATGTCTCCATACCTCCAGTGCTCTCACAACAACATATAATTCCTTGTCATAGGATGGATAATTGAGTTGTGCACCACTAAGCTTCTCACTGAAGTATGCAACTGGCCTGTTTTCCTGCAAAAGCACTGCACCTATACCAATCCCAGAAACATCACATTCCACCTCAAAAGCTTTATCAAAATTAGGAAAATAAAGAATAGGAGCAGAACATAATTTTTCTTTTAGCTCTAAAAATGCATGTTTCTGTTCCTTGCCCCATGTAAACACTTTCTCATTTTGACTATTTCAGTCAAAGGAGCAGCAATGATACAGAAATCTTTCATAAACCTCCTGTATAAACTGGTAAGTCCATGAAAACTCCTTACTTCACCACACTTTTAGGCATTGGCCACTCTCCAATACCCTTCACCTTCTCACTATCAACCTCTACTCCCTAAGTACTGACTACAAATCCTAAGAAAACTAATCTATCAATGCAAAATGTGCACTTCTTAAGATTTGCATACAGTTTCTCCTTTCTCAACACATCCAACACACACCTCACATGTATGACATGCTCATCAAGATGAGAGCTATAAACCAAAATGTCATCAAAATATATAACCACAAATTTACTAAGAAACTCACGCAAAACATGATTCATTAATCTCATGAATGTACTAGGTGCATTAATTAATCCAAAAGGCATAACTAACCGTTCATACAGTCCATATTTGGTTTTAAATGTAGTTTTCCACTCAGCTCCTGGTTTTATGTGAATCTGATGGTATCCACTTTTCAAATCAATCTTAGTAAATAAACAAGCTCCATGCAATTCATCCAACATGTCATCCAGTCTAGGGATAGGATGGCGATACTTTACAGTGATTTTATTCACAGCTCTACAATCCACACACATCCTCTAAGTCTTATCTTTTTTTGGCAACAGTACATAGGTACAGCGTAAGGACTCAAACTCTCCCTCATATGCCCCTTCTCTAATAACTCATCCACTCGCTTTTGAAGCTCTTTTGTCTCCTCAAGGTTACTCCTATAAGCTGGATAGTCAGGAATCTGAGCTCCAGGCACAAAGTCTATCTGGTGCTCTATGCCTCTCAGGGGTGGTAGTCCCTTGGGCATCTCCCCAGGAAAGACATCTGAATAATCCTGCAAAAGAGATGAAAACACACTAGGCAAAGAATCAAGAAGGTTAGTGTCAGAAACTAAACACTGTCTATATTGCACCATCACTGGTGCTCTCTTCTCTCCAGTTGCTTTCATCAAATCTTTTCCCTTAACAAACAAGCTTACTTTTCTCTCTTTCTTTTCACTCTTTTTTCTCTCACTGAGCTCTTCTCTCCTGCACATCCCACTTTCTTTTTCTCACTTGTGCAGTCACTCCCCATTGGTCCAATTTCTCTTTTCTTTTGGGCCTCTTTTCCCTCATCATTTTTCTTAAACTCACTACCCAAACCCTCCTCTATTTGCAAAGCTTTGATTTGTTCTAGGTAAATCTCATGAGGAGATAAAGGTGCCAAGTTTTTAGCATTGAACTTGAATGAGTACTTGTTTGTGTACCCATCACGTGAAACCTGCCTATCAAACTACCAAGGCCTCCTAAGCAACAAATGTCCTACCTCCATGGTATCACATCACACAACATCTCATCCTCATACCTTCCTACTAAAAATGACACCAATACCTGTCTAGTCACTTTCACATCTGCACTATCATTAAACCACTACAAATTATATGGCTCTGGATGTTTCCTACAGGTCAAGCCTGTAAGGCCCTAAATTGTACCATAGTTGGAATGTTTCATTAAACATATATTGCATATGTCTTAAATTATGGTTTAATGAATCATACTTAGAGAATGGGAATTTATTATCTTCATTAGAGACTTAAGGTATTAATGTTGGGCTCGGGTCTCAGAATATATTTCATGGATATATTATGCAAGGTTTGGGTAAAGATAAAGTGAAAAGAAGGCTTGTAAGTACTTAAAAAACCCATGTTTATATTGATTTTAGCAAGTTCAAATCATGCACATGCACTTCTATGTGACACTTAAACTTGTAAGTATCATATCTTTTGATTCCGATATCCAAAAATTACAAACTTTATACCATTAGAAAGATAAGAGGATAAGCTACAACTTTTATGAAGACAACTTTGTCAAATTCAGTCTAAATCAATACAGTTTATTGATGGTTTATACTTGGACTAATTACTTGGTAACAAATGGTAGGATGTTGTGTGGATGTGTGGCAACTCTTAAATGGGACAAATGTAGAACATGTAAGAAGACACATGTTGTTACAATTTGTTGACACCTAGCATTAGAGGAGATGAGTTTTTGTTGGAGTTTCTGGATGGAGTTTCTGGTTGGCTTATTCCTCACCATTTTTGTTCTTTTACCACTGAAACTCTCTCTCTCACTCACACCTCCTAGAACTTTTGCTTGCTTATTGAATCATCATCTTCACTTGATTCTATGTTCCAAGATTATATGCTACTGCACCAAGGAAGCTAGATTATGCTATTTTCTATGTTGCTGTCCTCTTGGTCATCTTAATCTTGGAGTTGTGATATTTGCTTGAAAGGCTAGAGTGGCTTGCTCATTGAAATAGGAAATTGTGTTAAAGAAGGTATGGGAATACTAATCTTGATTGCATGTTATCATATGAGTTATTTTGATGCTTGATTGGATAGAATATGTATGGATTTGTTGATGAGTTGAGGTCTGGACATGAAATTGATGTGTAGTTAAGGCATGATTAAGATGGAATTATGGTGAAAAGGATGAGTGTGGGAGTAAGGGTGTTGAAGATGTAAGATGTGAATGAATTGTACTGGTTTCACTGAACGGATTTCATTGAATAGTCATTAGTATTTAGGCTATAATTTGAGTTGTAGCTATCAAAATGGAGTGATTTTTATTGTGGATCAAACTACACACATATGCCTACAACGTTCATGAAGGAATGGAATTTTGGTTCTGTCCTAAAGGATGATGAAATTTGGCCTAAAATTGAATTTAGGATTCTATCATTGTTTGAGAATAATCTGCAATATTTTAGGTATAACTTACAGAATACTGAACCAAAATATATGATTTTGATGTCACTAGAAACTTAATACATAGAGGAACATTTTGTTAGAAGAACATAATACCCAGAAACTCTTTTTATATGTCAAAATAGCCATACAAATCTGACCCGAAACCTGTCCTAAGAAATCTGAACTAATCTAGGTTGTGTAATTGTTGACATATATACGGTTAGGACTTTAACAATGGTTTTATTATACTTAAGTGAGATTAATCATGAACCTAGGTGATATTAGATTAATGGAGAAAAAGTTGTTTGAGTTTTGGTTTATAAATGGAGTTGATAATATAAAAGATATAGGGTTTATTAATAATGTTGAATTGCTTGGTGTGATCATGATTGAATGAGCTCTTAAAGCTTATGTGTTATGTATTAGATATGAATGATTGTCAATTAGAAATTTCTACTATAATATTGTGACAATATCGGACTATTAGTTGTTCGAGGAGTTTTATAGTTAGGATTGTATTGGAAGTACTTGCTAATTGGGTGCATATACATAATGTTTGATGACTCAACATTTCTATTTATGCAAAATTTTACCTGTTTGTATTTATAAGGTTTGCATAAAAATTTTGAAATCTGAAATGAATTGTTTTAAAAACTGTCAAGTCCTAGTCATGGGTAAATAGGCATGCCTAGAAGAATTTGCAGCTGCTCCTTAACATATTTAAGGTGTCGACATTTCGATGTCTCCTAATAAGGACACTTCGGTATCGAGACATAAGTCTCTCCTGTTTTACGATACCGATAGATATCTCCCATTTTGGTCCTGTTACCCACTTCTATAAAAAGAATTTAGCAATTTTGTTTTGTACTCTGTTATATGTACAATTCGGTTATAATTAAGAAATGTTCTGAAATAATTAAGTTTTGTTCTGACTTATTCAGATACAGTTTTAACACAGACAAGTTTTGTTCCGATATCATGATATTCTATTATGATAATTGTAAGATTTTCTTGAAGCCAATATATCATGTTTTGGTATATTCTGTTATGAGATACTTATTGTTTGGAATGCACTTTTATATGTGATCTGATTTGTATATGTTATTATCATATGACTGTTAGGGTCAGTTACCATTATGTATCGTGTTTAGCTTTCCTTACTAAGCTATATGCTTAGCACGGTGGATTTGCCTCGTGTAGGTTCAGATAGAAGGGTATAAAGACTGGGACAAGGACAACCACAGTGGCCAAAGAAGATTGAGTTTTGTTTTGACAAAATGTATATTTGAGTTTGTTTTTGAGTTGTTTCTAATAATTGAAACATTTTGACTTTGTTGGAAGGTTTGTAATAATTATAATACATGATGGATTGGGTTTTAAGACATGCTTGTGATAAGTTCAATGTGTATAATGTATTTTGTTTGTAATCCATCTTGTAATGCAATACAA
>JAOTAY010041874.1:0-21790 GCA_025629805.1 Erythroxylum baracoense
ATTTCTTACCTTTCCCTTACTCTTTTTCATTAAATTGAACTTTGGTCAAGCTCATGACCTTAAATGAAGCATGTTATGGTTAGTTCTCAGGTTGTTTAAGTTTTTTCTGTTTGGTTTTCAAGTTGTTTCTTGCTTTAATCTTATCTTTTCTTGAGTTTGATTGTTGTTTTCTTGAGTTTAATAGTAGCTTTTTATGTTAAAATTTGAATTTGCAAGTTTGGAGTGACTTATAACCAAGTTGGGAGCCATTTGGAGTGAATTAGAACACGTTTGAGTGACACCCCCTATCACGATCGTGTACTAGCACGATCATGACAAAATCTTTCACTCATCAGGGTTGCACGATCGTACACTAGCATAATCATGACAGAACCCCTCCCTCATCAGGGGTGCACGATCGTGCACTAACAAAATCTTGTCAGAACCCTTCCCTCATAAGGGGTGAATGATCATGCACTAGTACTATTCTTATAAAAACCTTCGCTTATCAGGGTTGCACGATCGTGCACTAGCACAATCGTGATAAAACCTTTCACTCATCAGGGTTGGATGATCGTACACTATCACGATCGTGACAGAACCCTTCCCTCATCAGGGGTGCATGATTATGATAGAACACTTCCCTCATCAGGGGTGTATGATTATTATAGAAACCTTCCCTCATCAGCGGTTATGCACTAGCATGATCGTGAGAGAACCTTTCACTCATTAGGGTTACATGATTATGCACTAGTATGATCGTGACCGAACCTTTCACTCATCAGCACAATCATGCAGGGGGAGTAGTAGCTCTCGCCCACCCCTTGTTTAAAACAACCCCTAAAAACACCCCCCTCATTAAGGTTGTTTCTTGCTTTAAACTTGTCTTTTCTTAAGTTTGATTGTTGTTTTCTTGAGTTTGATTGTAGCTTTTTATGTTAAAATTTGAATTTGCAAGTTTGGAGTGACTTAGAACTAAGTTAGGAGCCATTCGGAGTGAATTAGAACACATTTGAGTGACACCCCCTATCACGATCATGCACTAGCATGATCATGACAGAACCTTTTACTTATCAGGGTTGAACGATCGTATACTAGCACGATTGTGACAGAACCGTTCCCTCATCTGGGGTGTACCATCGTGATAGAACCCTTCCCTCATCAGGGGTGCATGATCGTTCACTAGCATGATCATGATAGAAACCTTCCCTCATTAGGGTTGCACAATCGTGCACTATCACAATTATGACAAAACCTTTCACTCATCAGGGTTGCACGATCGTACAATAGCATAATCATGACAAAACCCTTCCCTCATTTGGGGTGCATGATCATGACAGAACCCTTCCCTCATCAGGGGTGTATGATCGTGCACTAGCACGATTATGATAGAAACCTTCCCTCATTAGGGTTGTACGCAGTGCACGATCGTGATAGAACCTTTCACTCATTAGGGTTACACGATCGTGCACTAGTACGATCGTGACAGAACCTTTCACTCATCAGCACGATCGTGCAGGGCAAGTAATAGCTCTCGCCCACCCCTCATTTAAAACAACCCTAAAAACACCCCCTAGTTTACTATTCTCTTCCCTACGCTCCCCTCTCTCTAGTTTTGGCACCCACAACCTCTCTTCACGAGAGCTTGCTCATTCTCTTCCAAGTTTTCACCAAATCTTGTAAGTTTACTTAGGTTTTTCATCAAAACCTTTAGTTTTGTGCAGATTTGTGTTGTTTTTGCTTTTCCTTTTCCCTCCTTCCCTCTATTTTCACAGGTTTCTCTCTTTAAGGGCTAAGTGTCTTCCTTCTTGAAACTTGTCATATTTCTTTTGTGATTTTTATAGGTTTTCATGCCATTATGCCTTCAAGAACCAAGACTATTTGCGAAAAATCTGTCAAACCATTCAAGCTATGATGGAAGGCTGAAATACTTTAGACATTGTAGCTAATTATGATGCCCCTTTTCCCATTTATTCCAAGGAAGAAGGTGGCAAGTATGCTCTTCTAAAAACTAAAATCATTCATACACCATGATATTTAGATTTTGATATGCTAGAAGAAATAGGGTTGAAAGATAAATTGCTAAAATTATGTAGGAAAGGTAATATGTGCATATGGATTGCCCTATTTTTCATGAACTAACATTTGAGTTTTTCACTTCTTTGAGGTTTGAATCTAGTAAACCTAATAAATTCTAGTTTAGACTACGAGGCTAGGCTCGTAGCTTGGATGATAAGTTGTTACATCAACTCTTTGGTTTTTTTAAGCCACAGATATAAGATCACCATCAAGACTTCTCTTCTACCATTTATTGGAAGTATTTAACTGACTTACCTGATTTTATTCCTCACATTCTTAATCCTGAGTGGTTGCTTTTGCATAAATTCATATGTTATACTGTTTTTTCCAAAACTCAAACAAAAAAATGCTCCACCAGGGAGTTTTTTTTATTATGGTGCATAGATGAAAAGATTAAGCCTAACATGTTCTCTAATTTTTCTCAATCTTTGATCCAATCTGTGGTAAGAAAGGGAACATCTATAGGAATGGGGTATTTAGCTACTACTTTGGCTCAGCAATTTAAGATTGATCTTACTAGAATAATCCCTGTTTCTTGTGAGTATTTTGATGAACAGTACTTAAGACGTGCAGAGATACTATTACACTATAACATGGAGCTCTGAGATGCTCAGACACGCACTGCAATTAAGCACAGGTTTTCAAGTGAAGCTTCAAGTTCTAGACTTTCTTCACTGGAATCATATGAATCAAGTGAGGAATTAGAGGGGCCAATAGGTTGGGAGAGAGTATACACACTTTTGGCTAACAGCAACAGAAAGACACAACATCAGTTCAATCAAATGAATGAGCAAATGCAATTGATAGCCCGCCAACAATTGTACCTAAAAAAGAAAATCCACAAGTCTTGGGAGATGCAAGGACTCCACATGCCATCTCCCACCCCATCGCCTCTGCCCTCTCCATAAGCTTTCTAAACTCCCTTTTTTGTCGTTTTTGTTTCTTTTTGTATTTGTTTGTTTTTTTTGTTTGTTTCTAGTTCTTTTGTTACCATTGCATTGCTATTTATTTTATGCTGTGGTTTTTGGCCTTAGTAATTGTGTTCTTTGTTTGTAGTTATCTCATCACATATTGAGGATAATGTGTCCTTCAAGTGTGGGGAGGAAGCTTGGTAGCTAAGTCTCTAATTATTTAATGTTTGTGTTTGCATTGCATTTTGGCATGTTTTGTAGGTTGCATATTAGGTTGCTAGTTCTAGGTTTGTCATTTTTCCTGCATTTGAATCTTTGAGATATAAGTTGTTGCCTTGAGATTCTATCATAGTAGTTAGAATAGGATTGAGTCACATGCTTAAAGTTGAATTAGGCCACTTGGATAGAAGGTGAACCATACGGATTGGCTTTAGTATTTTGTTACATAAGCTTACTGAGAAATTAATGTTTAAGTGATTAGGCAATGTGTAGAAACATAATGGATTTTCATTTGAGCCTAAGTGAGGAGTTGAGCCTCTATGACTCTATTCCATATTCATATCATTTCCTTAATTGTATGATACTCTCATAGGCATTACCCCTAGAACTTGCCCTGAACCAATTTAAATCTACTAGATGCATGCTGAATAGAAATGGTTAAGGCCCTCATTCTTTTAGCCCTTGACTTAAATGACCAACCTATGTCATTGTCCCTTGCAAATCCCTTTGAGCCTTTGACCTTTTTGTTTCTATAAAATACCTCATTTTAAACCTTAAACCTCATTAGCCTACCTTATCACAAGTTTAATAGACTGTTAACTTTGTATTAGTTTGGGAGTTTTGACAATTTTTTTCTGAGACGCTTTGAGCAGCTTTCTTTGTACTTATACTTTTAGAGCACATTACATCTAGTTGCTAACGTTAGTTTGTATTTCTTTATTTTTATGAAAAAAGAAAAAAGAAGAAAAAAGAAAAAAGGAAAAGAATAACATATAGTAGCAACAATAAGTGCGGAGTAGTTAGTTATATCCATTTGCATGTCTCAGAAATCATTTTGTGTCCCTTTGCGTACTTAGTATTCTATGAGTGCTTGTGATGAGCCCTCAAGCCCCTTTTTACATACCTTAAACCCTAGCCCCATTACAACTCTTAGCAAAGTCCTTTTGATCTATTTGTTTATGTAATCATTGTGGAGAAGAATTGTTGTATTTGCAAGCCTACGGTAATGTACTTTCCTATGGGGATTCTTGAGCGAAACACTAACCTTAAACACTTGAGTGAAATGAGTGAATTCTGTGAGGAAGGTCCATTTTTAGCCTGTGCTTGCCTTTGATTGATAGTGTCATAACTTGAGTTTGTTTATGAATGCCGATAAAAACTAGTTATGATGTGTGTAGTAATTGGACATTCAAGTGGTCGAAGTTTGAAAGATTGCATGCTCTTAATCCTTGTGATGATGAATTGATAGAATGGATTGGATGTGCTTGATTTTGCTTAAGGATAAGCAAAGGTTTAAGTGTGTTTTTAGGTTATGTTTCTAGTGTGTTTTCATGTGTTTTAAGTGCTTCTTTGTGTGTTTTAGTTCTAGTTTATTTGATCTTTTTCATCTTTTGCATCTTCTCTTGATCTTTAAAGTGTTTAGTTGTTTCTTTACATTATCTAGTGTTTAAAGGTAGTTTTGGAGCTTATTTTCTAGGATGGATTGATGCAACTTGTTGATGAATTGTGCAGGTATCAAATTTGCAGTCGTGGATGTGGTATAGATGATTTAATGGCACCACTGGACAAACTTAAAGATTTAAGATGACAATGAAATCTGGTGGAGTGGAAGGACAATGTGTGAGGAGCTTTCAGTCCAAATTTCAAGTTAATCGGAGGTCCAGAGAGGAAGTTATGGTCAATAGAGTGAAGAGTGCAGAAAGCTATCATACAGCAAGATCGTGCAACTACAGATGACTACCTCTTTGTTACGATCGTGCTTATGCATGATCATGTAACTACAAATGTTTACCTCTCTGTCACGATTGTGCAATTACAGATGATTACCTCTTTGTCATGATCATGCATATGCTCGAGGGTGATAGACAGAACTTGCCAAAATCAGGTCAACCATGGGCTTTTAAGTGATTTGACCCTCCCCTTAACATAAAAAGAAGGCTTTAAATCCTAGGAGCCTCCATCCTTCAGCAGGCACACCAAAAATAGAAAATGTGAGTTTTTTGGAGGCTAGCCAAAGAGGGAAATATAGAATCCATCTTGGAAAAGTGGCGACGACATCAAGCTTCATAGTTTTTCCAACTTTTTGTAGTAGAGAGGAGGAGTTCTTGACTTTACACAGTTTTTATTCTTTTCTCTTTATAACTTTTATTGTGAAAAACATGGACTTTGTTGGATTGTTCATGAATATGAGTAGCTAAACACTTTGTAGGAGTTGTTCTTGAACTATTTGTGGAACTCTTGTTATTTTTGATGCAATGAAAGATGTTTTGTGATATTTATTGTGCTTATACCATACAATAGACCGGGAGGGTGAGTGTGGTTATTTAAGTTGGGTAATGTAACGAGAGTTAGCTCCTAATGGATCTAATAAACATTCAAGCTTTTTCAAATAGTTGAAGAGAGATCTTAGTTGTTAAAAATCACTTATAAGAGTGCTTAAAATCTTATTTAAGTATAACATAACTAATTCTAATCCATTCAATTAGGGTCATCTAATTACGCCTTAAGAGAGGGTAGTTGAACATTAGAAAATCTTAGGTCAAGCATAATTGGATCAAGAACACAAGAGGAAAGCAAAATAGGGATAGAGTAACTCCTAATATTAAACTTTGGCCATCAAATTACCGCACTTTACCTTAATTAGGTGTTCATTGCTAGTTTAATTAATTGTCATTTAATTTCTAGTTTTTAATCTTTTGAAATCTTTTTCTTAAAGAAAGCTTAACCTAAATTGAGTGGTGTCTAACATCAATCTTTGTGGGACGATATCTATTTTTAATTACAAGTAACGACCCATATACTTGTGGTTTTTGATGTAAAATTAATAGTTTGGTTTGTGAACGAACACAAGTCTATCTCTTTTGGTTCCATCTCCTATAATATCATATCGAAACTACTATCATATAAGCTTAAAAACATTTAACTCATTCTTAGGCTGCTTTTATTAAAGGTAGGAACATTGATGATAACATCTTGCTTACTCAAAAAATTGCTTAGAAGTTATCAATTAAAGGGTTAGGAAGCAACTGTGTTATCACGATTGATATTCACGAGGCCTTTGGCATGGCTAACTAGGAATTTATTCTCATCACATCAAGTTATTGGTTTCCAAGTTTCCAACGTGTCATGGATTAAGCAGTGTTTAACTACTACTTCATATGATATGCTTATTAATGGTGAAGTTACTCATTATTTTAGGGGTGAAAGGGGCATAAGATGAGGTAACACCTTTTCCCCTACTTATTTACCATCTATGTTGAAGTTTTATCTAAGATGAACAAAAGGAAATGTTATTTTAATTGGGGAGTTCCACAAGAAATTCAAGGGGTTAGGAATTACTTACCAAACCTTTGCTAATGATTTATTGTTGTTTTGTGGAGAAAATCCAACCTTATTGGAATGCCTATTGAAGTCTTTGGATAAGGTCAATGCTCTTTCTGCTCTTAACATCAACAAAGGGAAATGTTTCATAATGTTATTGGCTGATGCCACATGCTTAGCTAAAATTCTTATTGAAGTTAAAGTTTTGGAAATTAAAAACCCTCCATTTACTTACCTAGAAATTCCTATTTCCTTAAGGAGCTCTTTGTATTTGGATTGTTAACCTATATTTAATGTGGTTAGAAGAAGAATTGGGAATTATACCACCAAATGTTTATCTTTTACAAGTAAACTTTAACTCATTAATTCAGTATTAAGTAATTTGCATACATATTAAGCTGCCCATCTATTGTTACTTGAGAAGTTAAGAAGGGATGTAGAAAAACCCTCGAGGAATTTATCATAGATAGAGGACTTACATACCAAGCCTTTTGCAAAGATCAAGTGGAAATATATCTATTTACCTCAAGATAAGGAGGATTAGGGGTAACACCTATTCACCTTATTAACAAGGTGCTATTGGCAAAAAAACTTTAGATAATTACTTTAGATAAGGAATACTTATAGTTAAATGGATGACTGAGCATTACTTGAAAAACAAGAGAATATGAACTACTAAGCTTATGAAGGACTCATATTGGAGTATAAAACATATCTTAAAGATCAAAGGATTCATACAACCTTTGATACTTTATAAAATATGAAATGTGGTTCAAACCTAGTTAAGACTGATAATTGGAGTCCTCTTGGCCCTCTCAATCTATTGCCTAACTACTCAAGTTTTATAGAGTTGAGGAACTTATCCATGATGGTAGATTGTTTTATGATAATAGAAAAGATGAATTCTTTCAAAGATGCTTCTCTCCTTACTCCCTTAACCTTGATATGGAGGACAGCACCATATGCATTGGGAATTCTTTAGGTATTTTCTCTATTAAGTTTTGTATGAATTCAATAAAGGAAATGGGTCCTAAATTCCCTTGGCACCCATTAGTTTGGAATAACTTGTTGGTTCTAAAACTTTCCTTTACATTATGGGTTGCAGAGAAGGGAAGACTATCCACCCTAGATAGGATCAAAGGTGGTTCCAATTCCTCTCTCCTTTGTAGGTTGTGTATAAGCTTTAATGAATCCATTTGTTATTTAGCTTTTAAGTTCTCCTTCTCTAAAGTGATTTGGAATGCTATTCTAACTCGATGCAACTATCATTATCAAATAAGGGACTAGAAAATGACTCTTCAATGGATTTCTGATATATCACAAATATATAATGACGACCTTATGGTGGTTTGTTTCTAACTTGGAAGCATTATTTATAGCTTTAGGAAGGAAAGAAACTTGAGAATCTTTATAGGTCAATCTAATATAATTAAAGATATTAGATTGAAGGCCATTAATTGGATAAGATTGGTGATGATGGTCAAGGGATCTAATCTCTCTTTATCTCAAGGAATGAAAGGTAATTGGAATATCCATTAAAAAGCTAAGGTTCCTGTATGTAATTAGTTGAAGAAGATTGACTTTTGTCTTTTTACAAGGTCATTGTATCCTGGCATAATTGATTGATAGCTCTTTTCCAATTGTATTGCTTTCTAAGCCTGTAACGATTATGGCTAATTCCTTGCAATAATATTCTTTTAACTTCCAAAAAAAGTTAACTAAACGATAAGAGAGCCTTGTGTCTTTTACCTTTGCTTAATTTATTTTTATATCATCCACATGGCCCATAAGCTCATTAAAACTAATTTTTATCTTTTAGTTAGAATTTAGGATTTAAGACTTTTTAGGTTTTCTTTTTAATTTTCATCAAAGATTTTAAGTTTTAGGGTCTCTTTTAAAAGTATACCTTTAAGTCTCTTTCTATTTTCTTTGAACAAATGAACATCTTACAGAAAGAAGATTTTGACCTTACACTAAACTTAGGTTTCTTGTTCTAACAGTCCAGTTCATCAAATTATTTCTAAATTTCAATCCATTATTTTATTATATCGTTTCAAATTTTAAAAATCCTTTGAATTACTTTTTTTCATTTTATTAAGAATATTTCTTTATTTCTTTCATCATCATTATGTTTATTATATACACTTCCATATAAATTAAATTTTTACCCTTTTGTAATCAAAGGTAAAGTTAGGTTATGTTTAAAACCCTATCATAGTTTAAGCACTTTCACGGATTTTATTTCTAAGTACTAAGTAAAAAGCATAAACACTTAGGCATTCATCCATGTATTTTAATTTTATTTTAATTCTTATACATCATTTTAGGTATTTTAATTTTGAATCTCTAGATAAAACTATAAACACAGACATTTTGCCAGTCTTTCTTAAACCTGTTTTTATCTACCTCATACTCAAGTTTATTTTCTTATTAAACATTCCTAATATTTCAAAATCTTTTTTAGACTTAGGTAAATGCATGGGAAAGAAAAATAAAGTTCCCGAAACGTTTTTACAATTAGACTCCAAATTTATTTCTTTAATTAGGAAAATTTTTAGTGATTTTTTAGGTTTTTTCTATCCTTTCTTAATAACATAGAGTAACAGCTCTATCAAACATTATTTTTAAATTATGTTCTCATTTCTTTTAGAGATTTGTTTGAAAAAATAACAATACTATTATTATAATTAGACAATAGGTGTTAGTGAGTCTAAGCCAAGTGTCAAACAACAATGTAGTCTAAGCCAAGGGGACTAGGATGTGAAGTTAGGTTTAATACTGCATTAAGACAAAGTTTAGGCCATATTGTATTTGGTTACAATTTATGAGCTGGATTTTGCAAAATGTAAAAAGAGGGAATAGTATAAGTACTTAGGCTAATACAAATGCAAACTATAATAGTCCCTTGATTGATAAAGGTAATGACTTTAAAATTAAATTAGATCGACTTATTCAACTTAAATAAGTAAAAATCAGTGATGGCTAATTATTAGTGAATCATAAGTCCACCTTTTTCTTTTTTTTCAATTTTTCAATCTTCTTCTCTGATTAAATTTCATTTGATTTGGTGACTTTATTTTTAAAAAACATAGAAAATTTTTGTTCTCCATCTTCATTCAAAGTTTAACCTGTGTGGTAACTCTTCAGTGTTTGTTCCATATATTTTGTTTTTTCTATTATTAGTTATGATAACAGAAGCCAAATCTCTGATTAACAATGGATAAAACAAAAGGAAGAGACAAGTTTAGGGGATTTTTCATTTGCTTTATTTTTCTTTTCGTCTTTCTTCTTTAGCTCGTTTTATGACTTATTTTTATTCCTTTCTTAATATACCAACTAACTAATAACCTCATAATTCTTCAACTTTTAAGTTACCAAATGAAAGTAAAATCCTATAACCGAAATGGCCTCTTTCTCTTTCTCTTTGTTATTAGACACCACACTCATATACACTAATATAAATAGTCAACTCAATTTTTATGTACTTGTTGTCTATTATAATTTTTGTTTGTATTCATGTGTCGAATAATTATAAGACACTTTATCACATTTTATATATCTTTATTATGAACTAAAGTCTTTACACTACGATGCTAGTTACTAGTTGTCTATTTCACTGTACACATGTTTCCATGTAGCATTTCACAAATTATTCCAATCGAATCTTTCATGTCATTTTACTTTTACTTATTAAAAATCATACTAAAATATATAATTTATACATTATTATATATATTTAAGAGTTTATTAATATATACAAACTACAAACTACAAATGATTTTCCAATACAAAAAAAGTTGTAACATTTGAAATTTTAAAAAATAAAAGTTTATAACATTTGAATTTTTCTTACATTTCACATTTCTTTTTTAACATTTGAAGTTTAAAAAAATAAAAAGACCATAATTTTTAAATTTTTTAAATTTCACATTTCAAATATAAGATGCTATCAAGTATTTCTTTTATTTAAATATTTAGTAAATCCTTCTTAATAAATCAAATAGTCGTATTGCATTAATACTAATTTTACAATTTTTATTAGCTATAATTGTTTTATATTTATAGTTTTTCTTAGATATATCAAGCCATTTCTTCTAATCATTTGAATTTGATTTTAATCTTTTTAAGTGTCTTATTAGTAATATAATAATTTACAAATTATTATAAATTTAAAAATTTTATTAAAATCTTGGGAGAAAAATTCTAGAAAACATATAAACTAATACACACTGCTTGCTATTTTCTGACATAATTATCTCTTAAAATCTTTTTATTCATTACGACTTATGAGACAAGCCTTTTTTAATGCAATATTATCTATTTAGTATTAACGGTATAGGTATTTTATGTTGAAAAATTAGGACAGAGTCTGATCCTAACCGCAACAGAATATTTACAAAACTTTTTCGAATTTTGATTTCTTAAAAACGAAGATCATTTTAATTCTACAAAATGATTAACTGTTAAATTATAATAAAGCATAAATCTTAATCCGTAAGTTATTCTAAAACTTGATCATATTCTTATTGCATCCCTCGAAACGTGTCCGAAACTAGTTCATCTTAATCACCGTAGCCACACAAATGTCTGGCTTAATGGTATCCATATAACAAGTTGAGAAATTTATACAACTATTACAGAGAGGGTTAAGCAAGGAGTACTAGCTCCATTAGAGCTTAAGCCTATTTATAATATATTTTGGACATTTTAGTAATTTAATTGAAATTAAATTCTATTCTTAATTAAACTTTAATTAGAATTATAAATAATTTTGATTAAATACCAATAATATATAAATACAATCTAATATTTCCTATTGATGGTTATTTATCTCTCGTATTTAATTATAAAGTTTTTCAAACTTTACAATCAAAGTCCAACTTGATTAAAATATCTTTGCTCTCATCAACCCATTCTTTATGTGTGACTTAGGTTCCCAAATATATTGACAATGGATACAAATTATAACCCTAAATCATATTTAGTATTAGATAAATTAAACTATTATATCCATAAATCAAGATTGGTGTCTAGCAACACATTATGACTACCCAAATATTTAAGAATGTTAAAGTAGTTTTGATAGACCTGTTCATGCATTATTTTCCAATACAATTCAATCTTTTGATCATATAATGTTCTGATCAGACATAGAGCATGAAATTAATGTATACTATATTTCGAGTCCGATCATATTAGTTCTCAACCATTAGCTATTTATTCAATCAGTAACATTTGTAAACTATTTACAAAATGTCATTCCACCTTAGTTAAGGATTTTTTAAATCAATACTAATCAAGAAAATAAAACAATCTCCCTAATTACTTTAAGGTGATGAATCCTATGTTGATCACTCAACTGTCTCCATATAGCTCATGCTACATTCAATGACTACTGACTGAACTACTCATAATTAAAATAGGTCGTAAGTAGTATCAAAACATAGCAATCCTTATACATGACAGCTTTAGAGACCTCAAGTCAAAGGGTCACTTTTACAACCGTCACAACGAGAATTTTCATATACATAAAAGTAATGTCCTAAATGGATTTCTCAAATGTAGTCAGTTCAGTGAACTCGTTCTCTAACAAGCATCAATATGTTTATTTAAGTATCTCTATACTTTAATCTATGCCATCGACTATTTCTTTTATAAGGAAAAACATAACATATGCTAATCTTGTTACATTTTACTAATGTCCATTCTTAATAGAATAATGACCAGGAACAATTTAGGTATAATACATAAATGAAATATAAATCTCATAATTATAATCTCATCATAATTTTATTTTCAATATATAATTAACCCGTAGACTTTATCATAGACATCTAAATATGTAAAAGATAAAGAATGCCTTTAAATTATTTTATCACTAAACTACAACCAACAAATTGGTTGTAGGGCATAAACCAACATTTTTATCATTTGTTGCTTTTTTGGAATTTCAAGATCTTATAGTTGTGTACGAAAGTTGCAAAATTATTTTTTTGTTGTAATTCCAAGTTAAAATTAAATAGAGAATATGGAATCATCAGACAAAGATTAGATGAACTTAACATTCTTTGTTTGTGACAAGTTTGATTCAGCATAGAATTATTTTTCTTTTTCTCAAACATATTATGAAAATATTCAATATAATTATATATTTTACCGTAGAATTTTTAAAATAATAGGAATTTATATAACGAAAGAACATCATGTTGGTATTAAGAGTAATATTGCTTCTTGTAAAAAATCACAACACATATTAGATAAAGAAAAGGAAAGGAAAATAAAGTGGCTCATAATATATATTTTGGAGATCATAAAGCACAACACTTATTAGATAAAGTAAGAAGGAAAGTTATTATTGATATACTTATTAGATAAAGTAAGAGGGAAAGTTATTACTGATATAGATTCTTATTTTCCTCCAAGAACTACTCATAGTTCTCAACTTAGCTTAAAAATATTTCGGTGATAAGGATGTCGTTTTGTGATGTAAACAAGCATAGGTTAGATGGTTTTATCATTTACATATTCCTTTAAATGCTTTAAATTCACCCTATTTTCAAGACGCGATAGATGTTATAACAATGATAGGTCTAGGATTTAAGGCACCTTCTTATTATGATAGTCATGTGCCTTTTCTTCAAGATTTAAAAAGGAAAGTTAGTTGATTATACATATGTATAAGTCTAGTTGGGAAACAACATGATGCACTATTATGGAAGATGGATGGGCTAATCAAAGACAAATAACCTTGATTAATTTATAAGTTTATTATAATATTGGAACAACTTTTATCAGTTTTGTTGATGCTTCTAATATGGTAAAAAAAACTCATACTTCATTTAAATTATTTTCTATAATTGTCGAGTGGGTTAGACTAAAAAATATTATGTATTTATTATAAATAAAGTAGTTAATTATGTATAAACTGAGTACTTATTACAATCAAATTATGAGTATATTTATTGGTCTCCATGCATTGCTCATTGTATAAGTCTCATTTTAAAATATATTGGTTATATGGACAATATTTCTAATTTTACTTTCTGTATATCTAAGATAACAATTTTTGTGTATAACCATATTACATTTTGTACTGGTTAAGAAGGCAAAAAGATTGGGTTGAGATTGCATCCTACTACGAGGTTTGCAACTACATTTATTACTTTGAAAAGTATTTATAATCATAAACAAGTACTTCAAAATTTAGTGATAAGTAAACATTTTTCAATTTTTAGGTCTTCAACATTTAGTGACAAGTAAACATTTTTCAATTTATAATTTATTAAAGAGTGCGAAAGGAAAAAGATCTATGCTATTAATATAGATAATAAAATTTTGGGATGTTTATTGATTATGTTGAAGAGTGTGGTACTACTTATATGGTAGTTGAGGATTGTTGACTCAGATGAGAAGCCATCTTTGGGTATATATATGATGTATGTATAGAATTCATAAAACAATTAAGAAGGAGAAATTGTAATATTCTTCATTGACGATGAGATAAGCATCTGGCTTAAAAGATCTACTTAACAGCTTATTTTCTTAATCCTTGTTACTTATATAGTGGAGATGCATATACATAAGATATTATGAGTGATCTTTTTAATATGATTGAATGCAAAGATATTTTCTTCAATAAAGAGTAATAAAAGGTAACAAATGAAATTAAATTGTATTATGAAGGTTTAGGGAGTTTTGCTTGATCATTTGCAAAGAGAGAACTTACAATAAAAAAAATTATAGCGAGTAAGTTTTCATACTTTTAGTTCATTCTTTACTTATTAATAACAATTTTTATTTCTTAGAATTATTAATTTAAAATACAGAGGAGTAATGAATATTATTTTGTGAAAGTGCTCTAACATTCAGAAAGCCTATTATTAGAATACTCAATCAAATAGCTTCTACATCTAATTGTAAACATAAATAGACCTTTTTTAAAGGTATTCATACAAAGAAACAAAATCATTTGAATCATCAAAAAATAATTGACCTTGTTTATGTTACTTATAATCTAAGGACGAAGAAAATGTATTTTATTTTTTATTTTATTTTTATTGATTTTAAAATTTCTCTATTATTTAGCCAGAGTGCTTAGTAAGAAAAGAATATGATTAGTTGATATTGGTTGTATTAATTATCCTAATTATGGGATAGAAGAAAAAGAACCATCGCTTAAACTTTATTATAATGAACTTGAAAAGGTGATTTATAAAGAAAATCCATTTGTCACAATGAATGAGTTAAGAACATCTACTAGTGGTCAATTGATATCTTATTTTGGACATATTTAACATTAGAGGTACAATGTATTACAAATTTACAATAGAGAATAATGTTATGCATTACTAACTTGTAATTTATTTAAATGTAGTGGAAGATGTTGATGAAAGTGTGACTTATGAGTTTTTAGATAGTGTTAAGAGAATTTGGAACTTTTGATGTTGATGAGGCATAACCTTTTTCAGATACACAATTTTGATTTTATTATTATTCTAATTTTATGTTATATTCAATTTTAGTTTAAATTATTAGATTCATTGTTAATTTATTATACATTAAAAGACATTAGTATATTCTTTTTAATTTAAAAAAGTATTGTATTTTATATTATTTTTATGATTTTTAATTCTTATCTATTATATAATAATTTTGTAATAGTTTAATATCGGTTAAGCTTTTAAACCTTAAAAATTTCTTCTTATCGGTTTGATGTTTGATCTAATTCTCAAAAAATTAGATAAAATATTTACCATTTGTTATTGCACATTTCTAGGATGTAATCTCATTTCATAATAAGTAAAAACATGTGGTAGTAAGGTCTAGTGGAAAAAATAATTTAGAGCAATGACCAATGAAATTTGTAAGTTACTATATTTTACTATTCTTAAAGAGTTAATGACAAAAGTGAATGGTCCTATTAAAGTTATACTCAAGCAATAAAGTAATAATAAATATTAAACATAAATCAATTTAACAAGATCGTACGAAATGTATAAAGATTTGCTTATCAATCTATTATCTAACTTTCTATACATATATATAGAAAGTTAGATTAATAAGCACATCTTCATATAAAAAGTTAGATAATAGATTGATAAGCACATCTTTATCCTTTTCTATTATCAATTCAGAGACATGTCTAGAAGAAAGTTTCATACACTAAAATTTGAAGAATTGACATGCAAATTGAGAATAAAGAAATACCTATTATTAATTTTTCATGAAAAGGCTTTAATTTCTTAAATTAAGATTGAAAACATGGAAAATTCTTTAACAAATTGCACAGAGAAATATATAAAGAAATTAATTGCATCTACCAAAACCCTCATGCAAAGAAAGAAGACCAAATACCTATAAAGAAAACCTAACATTGCTATTGTAGGAAATATGACCTAAGTATCCACTATACAACTGAGAGATTGACAATTTAACTCTTACAAAAGTTGGATGTATTAAATAGAAAATGTATATTAGATCCAAAAAAAGAAGTAAAGGTCAAAAGAATATGGAGAATAAAAATGTTTAATTCGAATAAAAAATAACAAATTTACTATCATATAAATTTCAATTGCTTGGAGGTTTCTTAGAGGTTTTAGTGAGAATTTTTAATCACTGTAGGGAATTCTCAAATTATTCTTTTTTTATAGAAAAGTTAAATTAAATTAAGCCTTAAAAGGTAAACAAAGCCAACACCAGTACAATCATCTTGTAAATACAAGAGACAGAATCACCATATGATTACATCTGAAGCATTATTTAAAGCATTACAACTTAAGGCAACGGTTATACTCTCCAGACATTGTTGTGATAATGTAGGTCAAAATCCTTGTGTCTATAGATGCTAACATGAGTTTTAATCCATGCAATAGAGATGTGTTGAAATGCTCAATGGTGAGGCACTTGTCATGAAATATTATGTTGTTCCTTTCATCCCAAATTGTTGAGACCAGGAAATAAAGAGAGATGCAAAAGCATCATTTGATGGTTTTATTCTAAAATCCCACATCAACACCCTAAGGCTTAATTTGGCTTAGAACCTTTGAAAATTCCCTTATTAAGCATTTCAACATCAATGATTTCTAGGTATCACTGATATAATTGAATTAGAAGAAAAGATGGTCTAAAGTTTCCTTATCACTTCTGCAAAGACAACGCTAATTAGTAAGAGAAGTAAACCTTGCAATCTTGTAAACAATAGGTAGCTTGTTTAGCATTGCAAGCCAAAGGATTGTAAATGCTCTAGGCTGATGGTGATTGTACTGGACTATTTTTGTCCAATAAAGGATTGGCAAGTTGCTAGCAAGTACTTTTCTATAAGATAGACTACTGAACTCCATTAGTGGTGTGTTTCCATATGACAATATCATTATCCAAGTTAGCAACAATTTGTAGGATATTAGTCTTCAAAGAAGGTGAGATTAGGGTAATTCTCATTAGATCCCTTCTTGTAAGAGCTTGAGCCACTATATCTTGTTAATATATATGAGGCTTTAAAGCATCATCTTGATCCAAATCTTCTAGAGCTCCTACTGTTAGCCAATAATCAACCGAAAAGGAAGTAGATTCCCCATTGCAAATAACATTTACGAAGTGAGGTCTCAAATTTCCTCTCAGCTTAAGAATAAATTTCAGAGTGGTAGAGGACAGATTATCTAAGTTAAATCTCCACAGATTCTTGCTTTTAATGAAATATATATAGATCCATCTTCACCACAAAGCCTCCTTGTCAATAAGGAGTCTCCATATCTTTTTGGAAAGTAATACAGAATTGAATTTCTTAAGATAAATTATATTGAGACCACCTCGACTTTTTAGTAAACAGAATCCCCCCTTCTTATTTTTACTTTCCAAGGGTAATTTTGTAGCCAATCCATAGAAACCTGTTTAAAATTCTGTTAATTTCTTTAATAACTTTCATAGGGAAAGCAATATAAGCTATTGGCAACAACGCATCATAACGTTACGTAAAATAAACTAGACCTACTACTATAGCAGTGGTGAGTCTAGGTCAATCCCACAGTGAGTATTCGGTTTAGCTTTTGAAATAAAATTAATTGGTGCTTAGTTTTTTTTGGGGGTTAATTTAGTTTAAAATAAGAAAATAAAACAAAAATAACTAACAAAAGCAGATTAAAGAAAACATTTAAAAAATGATGAAAGTGGTGAATTCTTTAGGAGTTTGATTCTTTGGTTCAATCTCGGCTTATACGGTAATTTAAAATATTTTATTGAATTTTTGTTCTTTTACCTTTCCTTGAACTATTAATTGTACCTTAGTGATAAGCTGTATTAACTCGAGTTTTCTCTTAGGTCATGTTTAATTAAGATATGATCGTTAATTAAACATAACTACTGAATAACCTAGGATACGATCTCTAGATTCAATTGGGTAGTTGCATTATGAATTAGGAAAATCTATTAATCTAAGCAACACATATGCTCAAGTTATTCAACCTAAGTTATGTTATCCTTAATGATTACGCATTAGTTGCTAGAAATAAATCTCAAATATAACAATTACAGATTATATTAAAATTCTAACTATGGGTTCATACACAAATAATCAAACTATAACGATAATATGATCATTCATGCACAAAACCCAAATCTATACGCGTAGGATAACACAATCAATCCATAAGAAGAGAAAGAAACAACAAATTCAGTAAGACATACACTTAATCTGGTTCATCGACATCGATTTCACCTCTCCATAGGTCTCCCATTATTGAGAGCTTTGCCCCTTCTTCTCCTTTTCTCTCAAAGCTCTATTCTTCTCCCAGCCAAAAACACCAAAACCTTTCATCTCATTCGATTGTCACACCTTCTCTTGCTTTATACTAAAAACTAGGTTAAAAATTGATGAGGTTTCCATCTTCTCACGGCTATGAGTGTGTCTCACATCCTTGAGTGGTGTCTCACAGTTGTGACACACCTCGTCCCAGTCGCGAGTCAATGCTGACGAATGTGACAAGTTTATTGTTTAGTCGTGATCCATCCTGCAGTCTCGTTCTTTGTGTTTTCAACATATAATCATCATCTTCATGCATTTTCTTGTCTTTACGTGCTCTAATCTTTCTCATTCTTGCTCCATGTAGACAAAGGGTTGTGAATCTTCGAAAAACAGCTCAAATATATTACTTTTGAATCATTTTAGCTCTTCTGTTTCCGAATTCTGCCTAAAACCACGTATGAGTCAAAGTAAGAATCTTAAACATTTTCGTAGCAATGATCACTAAGTGTTATGGAATAAATTTATAATCAATTAAGCACATATCAATTTCCCCCATACTTAGATTTTGACCGTCCTTGGGCAAAACATCAAAATTAAAATTATAGACCCAAAACATTGACTCATTTCCCATATGTTCTAAGAATACATAATCATAAGTCAAGATGAATGACTTTCAAAAATTATAGCAAGAACTTAACATTCTATGCTTCTACTCATGACTAATCAACATTCATCACCTTCAGAATTTGAGCAATCTAATGGTAGACTTGGACAAAATATGTTTAAATAAGATATATTCATGGGTACACTCAAATACCATTCATAATAATGACATTTTACAACTTTGCAAATCATTTCATTTCTCCACTACTAAGGGTCACATGCATAATCATGAGTCAAAGGACTTTTCAAGGTTATAATGTAGGCAAGGGTAAGGAGAGATGTATTTAGGTCAAGTAGTATGAAAGCCATTAAAGCTAGTGAAACAAAATTAACAGTCAATGTAATATGAAGTGAAAAAATGAACATTCACTCACAATTGTGTACATCAACCATGATGAATGCAAAAATGATGTTTCACAACCTAAACTCGAGCTCTCTCACACTAAACCGCATGAAGCATAACTAATCAAAAAGGATCACTTATAAAGATTGATAATAACAATACACTGAAACTAAAATGAGTGAACCCTCCAAGACAACATCTACCATATATTCAACATACTAAAGTAACCCATGCAATACAACTTTAGGATGAAAGATTAATCATAAATAACTTTTCAATACATATGCATTTCCTCCTTGATACAATTATTCAAACATTTTTTTCTCTTTCTCTTTTTTTCATTTTTCTTTTCTCTTCTTTTGCTTTTCTTTCTTTTTGTTTTTTAATGTTTTTCATATAAAAAATTAAAAGAAACTACATCAACATGGTACTTTCAATAATAAGACATAAAATAACATCCCAAAATTATGACCAACCCACACATATGTACACCCTCACACTTATATTGTTGTACATCTACAAACTCAACAATTAACAAATGTTCCACTGGCTTTAAGGCTTGGGAAGGACATTTGGTTAGATTTAAAGCATGTAATGTTATTAGTACATAAAGATAAGGCAAACAAAGCTCAAAAGGGCTTAACAAGGGAAAAATCACATAATGGGTAGGCTATTTAGCTAATGTAGTTCCAAAAAAAAAACAATGCCTAATCATTTCCATGTTAATGCATGTGATAAAAATGCGGTCTTGAATAAAAAATCAAAGAAAAGTTAGGATGTACATGTCATGAAGGTCACACATTATCAAAAGACAATAAGACTATATGGATGTGTCAGTTTAATAAGGCTAAAATCTCACTGACTTTATCCACCACTAGTCACTACTCTTCTAAAGATAATGCACATTGACCAATCACAAAGGCAAAAGTACATGCTAAAGTTGCATTAAAATTCTCTAGTCAACTCATTCTCTAATCATGACTATATAGTCCTAGAAGCAACAGAAGATGAGAAAATGTTTGTTTGTGTGTTTTATTCTCTCTCTCATTTTGATTGAAAAATGAAAACAAGCAAGAAACAAACCAACATAGAAAAACACATGCATATCCTAATTAATATAAAAAAGTAAAGGAAAAGAAATTTACTTCCCTTGGGTTGCCTCCCAAGAAGCGCCTTTATTTAGTGTCACTGACTCGACTCCATACTTCTCTCATGTGACAAAATTAATCCTTAGGTGTCACAGTTTGAGCTTCTTCTATATGACGTTGTTTAGGATATGGTCTCAGTTAATGACCTCTCATATTCAGTATATGCCCTATCTTCAGCATATCTACAGCGTCCATACACTCTAGAAACATCTCAAATGTCTCTTCACCCTTTTCTTCCTCGTCCAAATTCTCCAATCTACTATATAAAGCTAAAGAGTTAGTATTAATAATAATCACAAACTCAGTACTCACCTTCGAGCTAAAAAATATATCTTTTTCTGCTTCGAGCTCCTTCTCCACTTCTTCGACACAAACAATTCCTTAAGTAGTCATCTCAAGATTCTCAAGCTCCTCTTCACTTTGTAAGGTTTTCTCATTAATGTCCCTTGGGTACACCTCGAGTTGAGATGGTTGCTTCTCTTCGCTTCGTGATTCAAGGTGGTCAAAAGCTTCTGCCATCTGACCCATCTGGTTGACTACATTCTGGAGCCTAAACATCGTGCCTTGTTGGACTTGCCTCATTTCCTGCTAGAGCTATTGAAGCTGCTGTTGTATACTTTATTGAAATTGAAGATTTTTATTGGTTATAATATTAAGCAAGTCTTTCAAAGATGTACCTGAGTCATGATAAAAAGCTTCTGGTCTATACGGGAATTGTTGTGTGTAATGCATACTATCAAGGAAGTAATTTTGTTGATTATCCATGACTAAAGTTAGTACAATTGTAGCACTCCACTCTTATAGAGCATATTTCCAAACATATCATCAGTATTCAAGAACATACTCCAAGAGGGCGGTACGCTAATATAGTCAATCAACTTATTGCAAAAAAAAATTTCTTTCAAACAACACATGCAATTTTAGAAAACTAGTAATTACTTTTGGCCCATTTTATTCATAACATTTTCAGTTACAAGTGTTACAAATAAAGAACATATCATCATAATTTCAATAATCATTTGGGCCCTTTTACATGTACAAAACACTTTTAAACATAAAGTTATTACAAAACATAATTTTTTCATACTCACGATACAGTACTTGTTAATACACTCTTTAATACAAAATAATGGAAAACATATGCAGACGTGAATTGATCCCGACCTTTGTCTCTTACTCGAATGCAGTGGCAAGACTCTAATTTGTCTAACTGGAGATCTCCTCTGAGCCTGAAAGATAACGTTACAATTTTGGTGAGTTTTGCGAACTCAATGAGCGGACCATCCTCTACGGCTCACTCATATCATATAACACAAATAGTTCACAGTTCACATTCAATTTGCAGATAAGTATTAACACATATAACACATCACTTCATTAATTCATCATG
>JAOTAY010041933.1:0-21775 GCA_025629805.1 Erythroxylum baracoense
ATGAATCAAAGTGCATGCAATAAGATTCTTGATCTATCTTCCATCATTTTGAGCATCTACTAGAACTCATCTAGTTTAGTACTCAAATCACCCTTATACATTGTTTCTACATCTTCTTTGTGTGTTCTTGGGTGATCAAGGAAGGGTTTGGTGTTTGCAACAACCCAAATAAGGAGAAGAAATAAGAAAGAAGGAGAAACAAAAGGCAAAAAGTTTTTATATTTCATGTTCATATATATATGTCTATGCATGTATGTATGATTATGTTTTTTCAGGTTGTCATAGATTTAGATTCCGACATTTCCACTGCATTCACATGCATGTGATGCATGCATCTATGACAAACCCAACAGTGGTTTCAGAGCAAGTTTATGCATGTAATAGATGATGTATTGAAAATGTGCAAAGTGTTTGCTGGGTTGTGACTGACATGCATGTTGATTTGGAATAATTAGTGTAAAATGTAGACAAATTATTTTTCTAATTTTATTTCGGAGAAATGTTTATAAGATGTTATATTATGTTTCTATCAAAGAAAATTGCAATTTAATGTCATTTGTTATTTTATTTCGATTTAATATCTAGACTATTCTATGTTGGTTTTTGGGAATTTCTAGAAAACTGAATACATATGCTGATTTTGAAAATTTCGTAACAACTCTAGAAATTTTTTTCTTGTTTTCTTTCATAGAAATGTTTATAAGATGTTATGTTATGTTTTTGTAAAAGGAAAATGCAATTTAATGTCATTTTCTATGTTATTACGAATTTAGTTTCAGCTTGATGCATGTATGAAGCTCTGGGAAATTCTAGAAATGTGATGAACATGCATGCTTGTAAATTCCATATTAATTTTTGTAAAAATTGTTTTTATAAATTTTATGCATGCACATGAAAGATGAGATGTTGTCTCGTGTATGAGATGCATGAAATTTATTGTTAAAGTGGTTATCTTATGCATGCATGATGTAATGTTTGACTAGTGTTAGAAGTAATATGACAAGTGTCATACACATGTGATGTGTTGGCTTATTCCAATTTATTAATAAATAATTCCTAAGAATTAGGCTTTGGAATTTTTTTATTAGACACATTTAGAATGTGTATAATAAAAAAATAAAGTCAAAGTCAACATTGGTCAACGTTTTGAAAGTTGATGGAGTTGACTTACTTAATGCCTTATAATGTATGTATTTCGGTTGTGAGACCTAAATAAGATTCTTATGTGATAAGAAATGTATTATTTTGATGAAAATAACATGCTTAATGCATGTTTTTGAAATTAGGGTTTAGGAAATTTTTCGAACAACGAATTGGTCCCTTTAGTGTTTAGTAGGATAACTTATTTATCTTGACGATTTTGGCTGTTAAGATAATTTTGGCATGTGCCAAAATTGTTTAGATAAATTTAAGATGACCTAGGGATATTATAGATGACTAATTGATGTACGAAAAATTTGGAAACCTTAGGGAATAATTTAGAATTAATCCAAGTAGAGCATAACATTTCTAGTGTAACTAGATAAAGGCATATAAACTAGGAATAAAGTGTCTAATTTGGACATCAAAATAATTAAATTTTAGGGTTCTTAATCAAATCACATTCATAATTCAGATTAGCCAAGACTAACACTAGTACCCGATTAGGTTCAAGAGTTGAATCGAATCACGAACTTTACATGCATAGTCAAGTCATAACCTAAATTTAACCTCCTTTGTGTGATACATGCATTAGATGCATTTTAAGGTTAGTTATGGATATAGGCTCAATTTAATTGAGTTGTCCATAATCTGAATGTATATATATGACATACATAATCAAGATCATCCAAGTATTGATGAGATCAAAGGACAAATCCCTCAACCAGATATTAAGACTTATGCCTTCCATTGATATGGAAAGAACCAGAGTTCTTTTGTAGTTGGGTTGTTGGGTAAACCCAAGCCCGCTCTACACGAATATGTTAAAACCATGAAAATTAGATTTTCGGATTAATGGGTTGGTCTTAATTGGAAGTGTTGATTTGTTGGGCAAACCCAAGGTTAACGTGGATAGATGTGAAGTTGGGTTATATACATGGAATGTATACAAATCAAGAGTTAATGACCAAATGAGTGTGCTAAATCAACAGTCGATGCAATAAGTCGATAGTTGCATAATTGAATGCAATTGGTATGAATGATACCTACTGATTGACCTAAGGTGGCTTGCTGGGCAAACCTAAGGTCATTCTTGGTGATATTAGATATCGACTCATTAAGAAAACTATAAGTTTTCTTGAATTCATAGTGAGAGCTATAGATTTGAATAAGAATTGTGCGACCTATAATGCATGTGAATAAAGTCCTTATCGATATGCATTAATGTACATTCTAACACTTTCTCTCGTTCTTCTAGTTTATTAAATCGCCACGATATCTTCATCTACTGTGAACCTACGCTCCCTATTAGATTCCAATAAACTCACGTAACTAAACTTCTTGGATTGGCTACAGAATTTAAGAATTGTTCTCAAATATGAAAAACTAAGATATGTCGTAGACGAACCACTTCCTGATCCCCCTGCTGTTGATGCATCTGATGAAATCAGAATGCTTACAAAAAGCTACTAGATGATAGTGAGCTATCTAGCTATATAATGTTGGCCTCTATGTCACCAGAACTACAAAAGCAGCATGAGGCTATGGATGCTCATACCATAGTCTACCATATGAGAGAACTGTTTGATGAGTAAGCTCGATCTGAAAGGTTCGAGACCTCGAGGTTGCTTTTCCACTCAAAGATGGCTGAGGGATCATCTCCAGTACAATATGCACTAAAGATGTATGGTTACATTGAGAGGTTAGCTAGTTTGAGTTTTGTAATGGATCATGAATTAAGTGTAGACTTAATTTTGACTAGTTTGATCGATAGTTATTCATAGTTCGTGCTTAACTATCGGATGAACCAAATATCCATAACAATACTTGAGCTGATTAATCTACTCAAAACAGCTGAGCAAACTGTCAAGAAAGACGGTAAGGTTGTTATGCTGGTGAACTCTACTTCTGTTTCTCGGAAGAAGAACTAAAATAAGAAGAAGAAGTCCAAGAAGCTAGTGGGAGGTGTAGCCAAGAAAAAGGAAAAGGAGACAACTTTAAAGGGGATATGCTTCCATTGCAACAAGGAAGGACATTCGAAGAGGAACTGCAAAGCTTATTTGAAGTCACTGAAGCAGAAGATGGAATTAGATGCCCCACCGTCTACTTCAGGTATGATATTTGTCATTGAGGTTAATACTATTTCTGATCATAACATTTGGGTATTAGATACCGGAAGTGACTCACACATATGCATTGATATGTAGGGTCTCAAGGATAATAGATCACTTAAGAAGGGAGTGATGAACCTACTTGTGGGAAATGGAGCAAGAGTTGTTGTGTTAATTGTAGGGATATATGTTTTGTATCTTCCTAGTAAGCTAGAGTTAGTTTTGGAATATTGCTATTATGTACCCATTGTGACTAAAAACATTGTATATGTTTCATGTCTTAATAAAATAGGATTTCATTTAACTTTTTCAAGCAATGGTTGTTTAATTAAGTTGAATGAAATGTTGTATGGTATTGCTACATTGTGTAATGAAATTTACATATTAGATATGTCCAATCCAATTTTAAATATCAATGATAATAAAAGACAAAAACTAGATAACTTAAAATCATTTTACTTATGACATTATTGACTTGGCTATATAAGTGAGAAAAGCATGATTAAGCTACACAAGAATGGTAACCTAGGGTCATTTGATTATGAATCATATGACACATGTGAATCTTGCTTGTTAGGCAAGATGACTAAATTACATTTTAAAAGAAAAGGTGAACGAATGAATGGGTTATTAGAACTAATACATTCTGATGTATGTGGTCTGATGTCCATTCATACCAGAGGTGGTATTATGTACTTCATTACTTTGATCGATGATTATTCACGATATGGGTATGTGTATCTAATGAGATACAAGTATGAAGCATCTGAAATGTTCAAACAATTTAAACATGAAGTAGAGAAACAACTCAATAGAAGTATTAAGACACTTCGTTCAGATCGAGGTGGTGAATACTTAAACGAGGAATTTTTAACTTATCTTGGAGATAATGGGATAGTATCCATGTGGACTCCATCTTACGCACCACAACATAATAGTATGGCTGAAAGGAGAAACCGAACCTTGTTAGGCATGGTAAGGTCGATGATGGGTTTAACAGATCTACCGAAATCCTTTTGGGGTTATGTACTCGAGACTTCTGTTTATGTGTGTTTATAGTAAAACCTATCTACTTGTTTTACGCTCAAAAACCACAAGTGAATGGATTGTGACTTATAGTAAAAAGAGCGGATATCGATCCCACAGGGATTGATGCCTAGACACCACTTAATTTAAATACAACTTTGTTTAAGAAACTAAATTATGAAATGAAAATAATCTACAAAATTAAATTAAAGTTAAAAGACTAATGTAAACAATGGACAATACTGAAATTGCAGAAAATCTGGATTCAAGAATCTAAATACTAGAGATTACTTATTTTTCCTATTTTGTCTCCCTCTTATTTTATCGATTGAATTATGTCTTACCCTAGATTTCTGAATGTACTAATTACCCTCTCTCAAGGTGTAATTATTTATCCCTAATCGAATTAACAGGAATCAATTGGTTGATCTCTCAACCTACCCAATGACTCTATTGATTCAATTAGTTATCAAACTATCCTATGAGTGATAAATTAACTAGTCGAGATCTCTCTTCTAACTATTCAATTAATGTGATGATTGCTAGTCTATAGGTGGCAAACTCTCGTTGTACAATCTGACACAAATCTCATCTCAGTCACTCTCTCAATCGGTTGCAAGATGACAATTAAAAATAGTAATCAAAAAGACAATTGCATTCAATTCAATAAAATAGGAGTTCAACATAATAGTTCCAAAAGCAATCCCTAAAATAAAATCAACCTAACATGGTCTCCATGAAATCATTAACATTCAAATAATCTATTTTTACAAAGAATAGAAGAGATTAAAATGACAAAAAATTGAATAGAAAGACTCCTTCTCTTCTATGCCAAAATCTGGAATTTTGGTGTTGATGTGCTATTTTGTCCAATCTTGATGGTGATCCTTTTCTTCAATCCTTTCTCAATGCTCCAAACATGTGTTTTTCACTTAAGGATGGTATTTCTACAGATGGGCGTCGTCTCTCTTGAAGATGGAGGCTTAATTCTCTTTTTATAGTCCGAAAATCTTAAGTTTAAAGAAGCCTCGTAGATTACCTCATATTGTAATTCTCACATTCGTGGGAATTTGCATGATTCCCAAGAGCATAGGAATTTGTCACAGACGCATCTCTCATTTTCTTCTGTAATTCCCACATGACGTGGGAATTTGCATGATTCCCATGAACGTGGGAATTTGTCCCATATTCACTCCTCCTTTTTTCTCCTCTTTAATCTTTAGTTCACCCTCAAAGTTGCTCCTTCCTTCTTCCTACATAAAAATAGTCAATTCTTGCCCTCAATTAACATCAAACACATAAGAACAACAATGAAAATCAAACTTAACAAAAACACACAAAATGAATCCTAAACTAGAATAATAATCAACAATTATGCTGGAAAACATATGTCAATTACTTATAAAAACATATCCTAATGCACACCTATCAACTACCAGTCACAACTTTTGGAAAGGATGCAACCCTTCAGAATAGTCACATCTGTTCACTACAAGTCACAATTTTTAGAAAGGAAGCAACCCTTTAGAATAGTCACGTTTGTTTACTACAAGTCACAATTCCTTGAAAGGACGCAACCCTTCATTTCCAAGTTTGACTTTAATTACTTAAATCACAAACTAATTTCCAACATTCCCCTGTATTGAGACACACTAGCCTCCTTAGCTGGAATCATAGTGTTATATATCTGTCGTTAACAAAGGAAAGCCTCGTTTACCTCATCCAATAGTAGTTATCCCTACTACAAACCCTACTTAAATCATTTTCTAATAATACTGTATAGTTTCATTATCATTTTGATTTTATATCTACTTGAACATATTTATATAGCGCTAAGTTTCAGACCACTGAACCAATAAATGTAAAGATAGAGAATTTAAATAGATTTAAAAGTTGGATTGATCACCAAACTTAGTTAAATATACATTGAGTCAATATTTCAACATTATTACAATATATATATGAAGATCATCTTAATCTCTGAATCACTTACATGTTTGTAAGGGTAAGATTTTGAAAATCATAATTTAAAAACTATATTGATTAGCTCCAATTGAACATCATAACATTTATGAACTAATAAAATGTCCCTAGTTAGAAATGATAAAGGGTCGGGCTGGGTGTTAACTGATCTGGTCTAGTTTTCTCTATTCGTTCAAGCCTCAGGCCTGGCTCAAGCTACCTCAGCCGATAATGCAAACCAACATCGTCTTGCTTTTAAATAGAATAAAATAAATTCAGGCCAACAGCCCAAGCCAGCCTATTGCCATCCTTAGCCTTAGTTTTCCTATTCATAGATTAATTAACATGAAACTTAAATGTTACTTTAACTATTCCAATTTTTAGTATATTTAGTCTACGTAAGATTTGAAGGTGATCAAGCCGACAAGTTTTGTGATGTAATAAAAACATATATATGTCTATTACGACATGGACATCCACTCGCATATACAGCCCATATCAAGGGGAGCCAATCATATGACATAAGTGTAGGGCTAAGCATAGACTTAAAATCAATAATTTATCGATCATATGGTTGTGATTAATTACTTGGTTGAGTAAAAATTTGATTAAATGTGATTTTGAAATTTTAGTGTGTATAGTAGGTTTGGCACATGGAACCAAAGCCCACAATCCTCTTGCACCACCCACTACTTTTACAATGTTTAATGCTTATATTCTCACGTACTCTCCTATTTTTGAAATATGAACTCCATCTTCAAAATTATATGCACTAAGTCAAATATAATTGCTTATGTGTTGTAAAAAAATATAACAAATATGCCCCACATTTAACAGGTTCAATTTGCCGCTCACTATAATTTGTAGTATGTTTAAAGAACTTCTAGTAGTTTTACATTTTTTTATATGTACTAAAGAAACCTATTATGGAAGAGTTGTGGTCCATCTAAAGATAGAAACAAATCAGGTATCAATATTACATATTATAAAAACAATATTGATTTTTTAATGATTCCTAAAGTTTTTGTTTTGGTTAGTAGCTAAAGATTTGCTTTCTCGATATTTCTTATCATCCCTCACAAATAGAGTAAGGGTTTCATAACAACAAAATTGTATTATAAATTATGTAATTTTGATGTTTTCTTGAAAAGCTAAAATGGTAAATTAATTACAAGTTGGAATGATAGTTCTTACAAGCAAGATCTTGGTATCCTCAATATAGGACCTTAAATATACAACATATTCTAGTAAACTATAAGGAATTCTAAAGATATAATAACTCCAACCACCTTTAGCCATTTGTCATCTAATCCAGTACATGTATCACTCTTTCTGCTTATCCTTGGTTATCATCAGTATTAACTAGAATACATTGTGGATTACTTGCATGCTAAGCCAAAAGATATTTTAGATTCCTAGAGGTTTTGCTAATTCATGTTGGAGTTAAAGTTCCACATCTTGACTAAAGTTTTCATCCATAAGAAAGCTTCACCTTATTTCAACTTTAGCTTAATCTGTTCCTAACTTGGTATCATTGTTATAAGTGTCAATTTGGATTGCATATGTGGAAGAATACTTTTGCATGCCACTTTCCATAAAAGGGTAGTCTAACTATAAAATGTTAGCTTCTAATCATGTAATGTTTAATTTATTTTTATGTGAATTTGGAACCTTGCAAAAGAAATAGAAAGGATGTTTGGAATGTGCAGTTTATATGTAGTCACGTGTTGTTCTATGGCTCTTGGAGTAGTTCTTAGCAAGTTTTAACATAAATTTGACATGTTCATGTGTTCTCTCACGACATATAGTGTGCACCACATTTCTCATTACTATTTTACAGATGATTTGATCACACTTTTCCTATATGTGGTGACGAGAGAGCTAATCTTCTTCCTCTGATAGGCTATTCCATATGCTTACATATCACATAGCCACTGAATCCTCTTCCGTGTTAGCATAGAGGATTTATAATAAAAGAATAAGTGCTCCTTAGCATTAGTTATATCATTGCATCAAGCACAAATTAGAGAAATATTGAGATATTTCTTTAATATGTTACCTAATGTTCAGCTTATCCCTATATGCTAGGAAGCTCTTAAATTAGCATACTTATTCTAAACTAGGGAGGCATTTTAAGTCTTTTCATTTGCTTACTTAGGAAATCTTTGCAAGATGAATTAATGAATTAGCCAAATAGATGACCCTGCTAAATTGATACATCATTATGGTTAGGATTAAGGTTATGATCTACAATATATTGGATGATATTGCCCCTTGGTCTTTACTACATTCGACCTTAAAAGGTGGTTAAACCTTGCCACACTAAAGCAATATCTAGTATGACATTTCTTAGAGAACATAATTCATCAACATACTTGAGGGATCCCTACTGTGTCCATCGATCATGCTAGAAATATACATATTTGCCATCTCCTATCTTTTATGAAAACTAAATTTTTACCTTTTCCCTTTATATGAAAATATTCAATAAGGTATATGATGTGTTATAATATAGCTGAACACACAAGAAACTTATATTATTTAGTTCATATTCATGTAGCTACTTAATCCATAAAGCCATTTTTTTCCTGAAAGAGCCTCCTTATTTACTTAGGTGAATATAAATCAGAAAATTTTACTTTAGGAAGTACATATTTAGAGCCATTACTAGATCATAAGAATCTTCTCATGGTTTTTTTCCAATGTTTTGATTATATATTTAAGGAGGAAAAGGTGAGCTGACTAGTAAATATAAAGCCTATTGATCACTAAGTTAAAGAGTTGGATTATAACTGTGAAAGACAGTGAGTGATTACTCCCATTGGTGATTCTTCTTTGAACCTTCTTAATTAGAAGTTAAAAGTCAAAATGATACGGTCTTTTTGAAGCATTAGAAATACCTAAGTATATGATTAAAGGCTTAGTATCTTTTTTATCTAGTGATAGTGGATAACTAGTCTGTTAATTATAGTTCCCTTATACATAGGATGAGTAAGCTCCTCTACTTTTTAATAAAAAGTCTTAAGATGTTCTTAAAGGTCTCTAAGGCTATCATTAAAAGCATAGCTAAACTAGGATCAGATTTAGAAAAGAGCATAATATTATCAAAAAAAGACAAGTTAACAATACCCAACCTCTTACATTTATAGTGAAATTTAAAGGTTATCTCCTCAAAAATTACATACTTGATTAGTCTATTTAGAACTTCCATCCCTAATATGAATAAATAAGGTAGGAGAAGGTCTTCCTATCTCAATCCTCTGGTACCTTTAATCAATTAAGTAGACTCACCATTCATAAGGATACAATAGAAAAAAGTTATTATACATTGTTAAATATAATTTACAAAAGTGTTAGGGAAAGTAAAGACTCTAAAAGAGGTCAATATAAAATTCTATTTTCAATGCACAATCCTTTCCAGAATTCTTCGTATTATAAATTTTGAAAAATTCTTGAACTAGAAGGATATTGTCCCTAATTTGTCTTAGTCTATTTTTAATGCACAATCCTTTCCAGAGTACTTTCTGTTATAACATTTGAAAAAATTCTTGAACTAAAAGGATATTTTCCCCAATTTGTCTATCTTTGATGAAAGAACCTTAGGAGGAATCAATGTAGGGGGCTAAAATAATCTTAATTCTAATAGAGAACAATTTAGAAATGATTTTATAGATTGTGTTATAACAAGAAATAGGTCTGAAATCATTCAAGGTATTGGGAGAATGTACCTTAGAGAAAAAAGTAACAAATTTCTTGTTGATCTCTATTAGGAAGGTACTTAGGTTAAAAAGAAACTCCAACACTACATCATTCACCAAATTCTTGATCAAAAGAAAAGATTTGTGAAAAAAAAAGGCATTTAAGCCATTTGGACCTAGGGCTTTTTTAGGATGATGGTGAAAGAAAGCCTTCTCCACATCTAAAGCACTAAAGGAAGTGATAGGGAATCTACTTCCTAAGGTTAAATATGTTCCCAACAAGATCCTACAGTAAGGGCAATAAGGAGGAGATAACATTATAAGAAGTATTAACAGAAAAAAGTATCAAAGAGCTTTTTGGTTTAGCTCCTCTTTATTGTTAGGAAGACGACCATTTTTAGTGGTAAGGGATACTATTTTATTAGTGTTGAACCATGCAATGATTGAGTTAAAGAAAAATTTAGAACACTTATCAACTTCCTTAAGCCACAAGATTACAGCTCTTTATTGATGTAGAGAATAATTGACCTCTACTACCTGGTTATAAGAAGCAAAACCCTCCCTCTCTATTGATTTGATCAATATGTCACTAAGATTCTAGTAAAAGAGGACTTAATTCCTAAAAAGATTGCTCTACCTTCCTTCTTAACCTTATTTGTATTGTAAAAGTGGAGCTTATCGATTTTTCTAGTTCCTCCTTTATAATTTGGATCTTCTTTTGGAATAAAAACATTTTGTAACTGGTAGCGCATTGTAACACTACATAAAATAAACTAGACCTACTATTGTAGCAGTGGTGAGTATAGGTCTATCCCACAAATAGTATGTGTAAAGTTTATAAAATGAAATTAATTAGTTTAGGTTTTTGAAGGGTTTGGTTGGTTTGAAATAAGATAATAAAACAAAACTAACTAACAAAAGCAAATTAAAGAAAGCATGCAAAAATGTTGAAAGTGGTGAATTCATCAAGGACCCGGTTCTTTGGTTCAATCTCGGCCTACACTTAATTAAATGTATTTTATTGAATTATTATCTTCACACCTCTAAGAGCAAGTTTTGTTAAACCCAGTTTTTCCTTAGGTCAGAGTTAATTAAGAAGAGCTCGTTAATTAACCCTAGCTATCGGATAACCTAAGAGACACTCTCTAGATTTAATCAAACAATTGCCTTACAAATGAGAAAAGCAGACTAATCTAAACAATAATCACACAAGCTCAAATTATTTAACCTAGGTTATGTTATCCCTAATGATTACGAACCATTATTTACTACAAACGAAATTCAACATAACAATTACGAATTACACTGAATATTCTAACAATGGATTTTTAATGAAATGATCCATTAAACGCATTTAAATTATCTTTTCACAATGCCCAAATCCATACACAAAGGATAACATAATCAATTTCAAAAGAGAAAAAGAAAACAACAAATACAAGGAGAAATACACTTAACCGGGTCATCGGCCTTGATGTCACCTCTGAACTGGCATCGGGAAGCTACCTTTCCATAGGTCTCTCACAGTTGAGGGGTTTACCCCTTTTTCTCATCTCTCTTGAAGCTTCCCCTTTGTTTTTCTCCCACCCAAAAACCCTCCAATCTTTCATTAAAACTCATGCCATCATATGTCCCGATTTATATTAAAGATGTAGGTTAAATAGGGTGAGGTGTCCCTCTCCCGGTGGTGCATAGGGCTGTCACGAGTGTGACTATGTATCACACCCATGACTTAAAATTGCATGGGCATGAGAGTTACTCGTGCCTATGCCTGTCAACTGACGACTGTGCAATTAATATGGCTATGAGTGATTCTTAATCATTTTCCAGTTATCTTTCTCTAACTGCAGTGTAGCCCTCCACCATCCATCATCCAGCCATTACTCACCAAAATTCTCTTATAATAAAATACCATGTTATTGTTAAAAGAACAAAGGGTGGCCATATAAATTCATGCACAGCAGTGAGTGATTGTTCACAGCTGTACATTTTATTTCTAGTTTTGGTCGTGAGCAACAAAATTTAGTTCTTCTTCTTTTTGTTTTCATTTTCTTATCTTCTTCTTATCTTTTAATCCCCTTCTTCTTGCTTCATGAAGACAAATGATTGTGAATCTTCAGAAAATGGCTCAAATGTAGTGCTTTTGACCTACTTGAGCTCTTTCGCTTCCGAATTGTACTTAAAACCATATATGAACTAAAATGAGTATCTTAAGTAATTTTATATCATTAATCACTAAGTGTAATAGAGTAATTGTATAATCAATTAAGCACATATCAATTTCCCCTAAATTTAGCTTTTTGCTTTCTCGGGAAAAACATCAAAATTAAGCTGATAGACTTAAAAACATTTACTCATTTCTCATATGTTCCAAGAATACATAATCATAAACAAAGATGAATGACTTTCAAAATTCATAACAAGAACTTAACATTCCAATCTTTTACTCATGATCAATCAACAAGCATCACCTTCAGAAACTGAACAATCTAATGGTAGACTTGGAAAATGTGTTTGAGTATGATTTCTTCATGGGTATGCTTAAATACCATTTACAGTCAATACATTCCATAACTTTGCATATCATTTCAGTTCTCCATCACTAATGTTCACATGCAAAATCATGGATCAAAGGACTTTTCAAGGTGGTAATATAGGCAAAGGTAAGGTGAGATATATTTGGGTCAAGTAGCATGAAAGCCATTAAAGCTGGTGAAACAAAGCAACACTCAATGTGACATCAAGTACAAAAAACAACATTCCCTTGCAATTGTGTTCATCAACTATGATAAATGCAAAATTGATGTTTCACCACTCAAAATCAAGCTCTCACACATAAACCATATGCAGGATATATCACTCACAAAATTTGATCATAAATAAGATTTGGTAACCATAACAAGTGACCATTGAAAGAAACATCCACCTCATATTCAAAATACTTAAGTAACCCATTCACTATAACTTTAGGAGGAAAGACTAATCATAAACAATTTTTCAATAAATATGCACTTCCTCCTTGCTACATTTATTTAAACATTTTTTTCTTTTTTCTTTCTTTTTCTTTTCTTTTCTTTTGCATTTCTCTTTTCTTTTTCTCTAATGAAAATTAAAATATATTACATCAACATGGGAATTTCGATGATTAGACATAAAATAGCATCCTAACATTATAACCAACCCACACATATATACACCCCCACACTTATACTTTTGTACATCCTCAAAGTCAACAATCAACAAATGTTCCACTAACTTTAAGGCTTAGGAAGGACATTTGTTTAGGTTAAAGCATGTAATGTGGCTAATACACAAAGAAAAGGCAAATAAAGCTCAAAGGGGCTTTAAAAGGAAAAATCATATCAATAGGGTAGGCTATTTAGCTAATATAGTTCGGAAAAGCAAAGAATGCCTAATCATTTCCACGTTAATGCATGTGATAAAAATTTGGTCTCGAATAGAAATTCAAAGCAAAATCAAGATGTATATGAAGGGCACACATTATCAAAAGACAATGAGACTAATATAGATATGTCAATCTAATAAGACTCAAAATCTCACTGACTTTGTCTACCACTAGTCACTATTCTTCTAACGATAACACACATCAACCAATCACAAAAGTAAAAATGCATGCTTAAGTTGCAATGAAATTCTCTGGTCAGTTCATTCTCTAATCATGACTATATAATCCTAGAAGCAATAGAAAATGAGTAAATGTTTAATTGTTTATTTTATTATCTCTCTCTCATTTTAATTGAAATCTTTAAACAAGTAAGAAACAAACCATCATAGAAACACACATACATATAAGAAACAAATGCAAAGAATTAAATAAAAAAATTTACGTCCCTTACGTTGCCTCCCAATAAATGTCTTTGTTTAGGGTCACTGGCTTGACTCCATACTCTCCTCACATGACAAAATTATGATCTTTGGGTATCACAGTTTGAGCTATCTCTATATAATGTTGTTCGGGATAAGGCCTTGGTTGATAATCCTTCATATTCAGCATATGCCCTATCTTCAGACTTCCAATGTCTACTGAGTCCATGCACTTTTGAAAGATTTCAAATATCTCTTAACCTTTTTATTTTTCATTCAATTCCTCTAACCTGCTAGGTAAAAGTAAAGAGTCATTCTGAACAACAAATTGGAACTCAGTATTGACCTTTAAGCTAAAAAACGTATCCCTTTCGGCTTCAAGCTCCTCTTCATTCTGTAAATTCTCTGCGTAAACATCCCTTAGGTACAACTCAGGTTGAGATAGTTATGTTTCTTCGCTTTATAATGCTAGGCGGTCAAAAGCTTCCGTTAATTGACTCGTCTGGCTTGGCAAGTTTTGGATCCTAGAACTTGTTTCTTGCTAGAATTGCATCTCTTCCTGTTGTAATCGTAAAAGTATTAGCAACGCAAACATTAACTAATTACTCTAGAGAAGTACCTGAGTTTTGATGGTTTTCTGAATATTTGACGCTAGACCCTGTATCTTGCGAAAATTGCCTTACAACCTGCGGGAACTCTTGTACACTCCATTAAAGTTGAATATTGTTAGCAATCATAATCTCAAGCAAATCTTCTAGAGATGTACCTAAGTCATGATAAGAAGCTTATAGTCTATACGAGAATTGTTGCGTGTCCTACATTTATCAAGGAAGTAATTCTATTGATTATCCCATCCATAACTAAAGTTAGTTTGATCAGTCCAACCTTGGTTATAGGATTAAAAATAAGAGTTATAAAAGAAATTACTTCTGTCTATGTCAAAATAATTTTTTAGCACAACAAACTCTAAATAAAAAGTGAAAAGAACGAGAAATAACTGAATAGAAAATAATTGTAAACGAATATGTACAAAACATTAATTAAAATCAACAACAAAAACTAACCATTGTAGTCCCCAGCAACGATGTCAAAATTAGTAGCACGTCTTAACACTACACAAAATAAACTAAACCTACTACTATAGCAGTGGTGAGTCTAGGTTTAACCCATAGAGAGTGTGTGTAAATTTATGAAATGAAATTAATTGGTGTTTAGGATTTGGGGGTTTTGTTTGGTTTGAAATAAGAAAGCAAAACAAAACTAACTAACAAAAGAAAATTAAAGAAAACATGTAAAAATGATGAAAATGGTGAATTCGTTAAGGACCCAGTTTTTTAGTTAAATCTCGACTTACACCTAATTAAACTTATTTCATTGCATTATTGTCTTCACATCTCTATTTGAAATAGGTTAACAACAAGCTCTATTAATCCCGATTTTTCCTTAGGTCAAAGTTAATTATGATCAGATAACCTAAGAGACAGTCTCTAGATTTAATCAGATAGCTGCCTTATAAATGAGAAAAACAATCCAATCTAAGCAATAATCAAACAAGATTGGACTATTTAACCTAGGTTATGTTATCCCTAATGATTACGAACTATTACGAACCATTAATCGCTACAAATGAAATTTAATATAATAATTACGAGTTACATTGAATATTCTAGCAATGGGCTTATAATAAAACGATCCAATGAATACATATCCATCATCTTTTCACAATACCCAAATCCATAAACATAGGATAACATAATCAATTTCTAAAGAGAGAAAGAAAGCAACAAATACAAGGAGAAATACACTTAACCAGGTCATAGGCATTGATGTCACCTCTGAACTGGCATCAAGAAGCTACCTTGCTATGGGTTTCTCACGGTTGAGGGGTTTGCCCTTTTTTCTCATCTCTCCTGAAGCTCCCTCTTTACTTTTCTCCCAGCTAAAAAACCTCCAATCTTTCATAAAAGCCCTCGCCATCACATGTCTTAATATTATAGATATAAGGTTAAATGGGGTGAGGTGTCCCTATCACGGTTGTGCATGGGGCTATCACGGATTGAACTGTGTGTCACGCCCGTGACTTAAAATTGCATGGGCGTGAGAGTAACTCACACCCATGCATGTATATTGCACATTCGTGAGTTAAAACTCATGATTGTGCAATAATTTGGCATGGCCATCACAGTCGTGCCAAATTAATATGGCCATGAGTGATTCTTAACCCTTTTCCAATTATGTTTCTCCAATCAAAGTGCAACCTTCCACCATCCATCATCTAGCCATTACTCTCCACACTTCTCTTATAATAAAATACTAGGTTATCGTTAAATGGACAACTGGTGTCCATGTAAATCTATGCACAACCATGAGTTATTATTCACAGTTATGCATTTTATTTCTAGCTTTGGTCATAAGCAACATAGCTTGGTTCTTCTTCTTCGTGTTTTCATTTTATTGTCTTCTTCTTGTCTTTCAATCCCTTCTTCTTGCTCCATGAAGACAAAGGATTGTGAATCTTTAGAAAATGGCTTAAATGTAGTGCTTTCAACTCACTTTAGCTCTTTCTCTTCCAAATTGTACCTAAAACCACATATGAACTAAAGTGACTATCTTAAGAAATTTCATATCATTAATCACTAAGTGTAATGGAGTAAATGTATAATCGATTAAGCCAATAACCATAAAAACATTTTGTAACCATGTAAACATATAAAAGCAATAGTGCTCTGCCTAATTTCTTCCTTAAATTCCATCTACCTTTTTGATTATTTAACTAGGTGATGAAACAACCATTAAGCTATGTAATTCCTTATATCCTCATTATAGTAACTGAGTTTTGCATTCCTTTCTGCCTCTAAAGGGTCTACTATACTATTGAATTTCCTTAAAATTAACCAAAGTGAATTGATAGTAGATATCAAGTTTTCTAATGTATTCCATAGGGATTTTTTTTAAAAGCAAAGTTTGAAGCATGAATAAAAGTCACATGAAAAATCAAACCTTCTTATTTTAGCTTGACTAGTGTATGAATGTGTTGATCTTAGTTGGAAATTTTTATTATGTTGACTTTGTTAGAGTCAAAAACTATTAAAATCCTCCTGTAAAAGTGATCATAATAGTTAGATACAATTTTCTAGTCCTTCTTTAAAAATACAGATTATTTAATTTGTTCTCAACCATCTTGGTCTCTAATAGCCTTACTATATATGGCTTAATAGTGTTAATGTAATCAATAAGAGCTTTTTGTTTTATGGGGTTGTTGACTCTAATTAATTGAAGACAATATTTGAAGGAGGCTAAGGCCATTTTCCTCTTACCTTATTTTCTTTTGGAGACCTTTTTGAAATTAGAGTTTTCATCCAGATTATCATATGAGCTACCTTGGTTTATGTAATTTCCTTCCTTCTTTAAGTTGATAAGATGTTATTTCCCCAATGTGTTAACAATATCATTCATCTTGAAGTGATAGAGCCTTAAATCTTCATTAGGATTCTCTTTAATCAAGAATGAAATAATTTTCATTATATGAGTGGATAGTTCTAAGTTATTAGGTAGGTTTATATAAACATTAGAACCTGATTTAGGATTAACATCCTCTTCAACATCCAAAATTGAACCTTGCACCTTTATTTAAGCTCTATTAAGGATAACTATTTTCCCCCTTCTATTTATATAAACTCCTTATAGTATCTTATTAGAAATCTAATTTTGTTGATTATTAAAAGTTATTGTTCTCCATACATAAGTAACATGAACCTAGTCTTTAAACAAATTATTCATTGAATTTTAAGATGGAGATTACTTCAAGTAGCTTCTAATCAATGTCAATGAGAATACATATTCTTGCTTAATTTAATCTTGACATGGCCACATTAGCCTCATCTAAGCAAAGAGGCTTCTCCATATAACTAAAGAGATAACTTAGCCCTTGTGTAATCCTATATTCTAAAGCAATATTATGAATGTTGATCTAAAATAGGGATATACTTTTGTTTCAAGTTTTCCATATGAATTCTAGGTCCCCAATTTTACAAAAAAGAAGGGAAGAAGTAATACTATAGACCAACCTTGATAAGTTTATGTGTTTGGGATTGAGAGTCAAACTTGAATAAGAATAGGTTGCCTTCATTAACTAAAAGCTCCCTTAAACTATAAATTTTCCTCTAAGAATGAGACCAGCTATTGATAACTAAATAGGATGGCCTCTTGTTTAGAAAAAAACAAATTAGGCTGGCATTCCACTTTTAGGCACCTTCCTTAAGCATTTGAGGTGGGGGAGTCACTAACTACTTACCATTATATGCAATAGGGTGACAAAACTGCAAAGAGGTCGCTAAAATTTAAGACCAATTTTTCTTAAATAGTTTATTAGGTGGAGGTGTAAAGGTGCCTTAGGAAGAAGGTATGGATAGCTCGATTCCTTAGAGAGGACTGAGGGATGAGTCCTACTTTTAATAATGGATTGGTAAGAAGCATGACATGAACTTATAGAGATAGGTTAGGGGATGGAAAGGCAGCTGAAGTTAAGGGAGGGAAAACTTAAAGGTTGAAGGTTTTCTGGGGCTAGGTTAGGAGTAACCTTGATACTAAAAATAGTAAAGAGGGAAACATGTGTAGAAAGGAAGGGGGAGGCGAGAAAAAAATATACACTAGAGAAACTAAATCAGAATAGGAATAAGGAAGAGGAAGTGCAAAAGTAGTCGGGAAAGGATCAAAAGCAAATCTGAGTGGGGGGACCACCTAGGTCAACATAAGGACTAGTATTTAAAGAGGAAAGACAAAGAGGAAAAGGATATAAGGGTGAGAACACAACAATAGGAACTAGAGAAGAGTTTACCAGCAAATAGAAGATGCAAGAAGAGCCACTATGCAAAGCCATGCAAAGTTAAGAGATGCACGAAGAGCCATCATACACGATCAAGCAATGAGATACTTAGAGAGAGGTCAGAGCTAGGGAGTGCATTAAGTTTCTTTAATGGAAGGCTAATTCAAGAAAAGTTTTATGATGTAATGAGAAATTTGGTGAAAATTTTTGTCAACTAGCCTTTAGTAGACAAATAATGAATTTAAAGTTTTTTTAAACGACCTTGTTGTGAATAAAATGAAATTCAAAGTTCTTTTTTAGTGAACTTATCATGAATAAAATGAAATTCAATTTAAGCTACTTAGAATGAGAATGAAAGACAATAATTTTGTGAAAAGTATGAATAAAAAACAAGATTGATGATAATGTGGTGCTTAAATTAGCATGCAGTAAGTTCAAAATATGATTTTAAATATAAGGCTAATTTATGCTTTTGTACATAAGAGAATGTAATTATATAATAGAAAATTACTATATTTGACATAAATTATCATTAACTTCATAAACAAGAAATTTTAATTACAAAATAAAAATGAATATATTTAACGCAAATCATAATTATAACATAAATAAAAAACTAATATATTATTTCGAACTATCACTATAACCAAAGTTATGAATACCGTACCGGGCTCGGTACCGGATTGAGTTCTAGAACGGAACTATACCGGTATCGGATACCGTTTCGGGTAATTTTTTAAATTTATAAAATAGTCCCTAAAATTTTAAAATTTGCAAAATAGTCCATAGTGATATATTGTACAGTTGTACTGTATACTTTACTAGTTTACTGTTTACATCAACCATGCTTTCAAAAATCTTAATAATAAATAATAATGACAATTAATATGAAATAACAATAATTTTTAAATATTTTACATATAAATAATAACCACAATTAATATAAACAAAGACAATCATCATCATACAATTATAAAATTAAGAATAATACAAAGTATTAAAATATTACAATAATAAAATTTTATCATTTTAATAAATAATATTACATCAAAAGATTCAAAACATCCAATAAAAAGAACAATAAATATTACAAGAAGAGTTAATGACGAAGAAACAATCAAGTAGAAGTTAAATCTGAAACAAAAATATTACAGTTGCATCACATATATAGAATTTAACATAAATATCAAATACAAGTAAAATTAAAAGAAGAGGGAAAATAAAAACCTGGAATTCAATCGTCAATGGGAGGATACCTGCTAGAACTGCATTGACCCTAGTGATCATTTGGTACAAAATCCTCATCAATGTGAGGAGCTTCATCGTCATTATCATTCAAATTTAATACACCAAATGACATATCAATACTCTCCCATCCAAGATTATCTTCCAAATCTAAATCATTGACATCAACTAAATTGGGTTCTTCAAAAACCCAATCCGCTAAAACATCAATATTATCAATGGCATTTGGATCAGTTGAACTAATTGTGCTACTAAGACTCATAGTAAACAATTAAATTTAATTATTAGAAAATTATAAGAAATTATATGGAAATTAATAATGACAATAATGAAAATGACATACCTTTCCCGAATCTTTAAATTATAACGAACAAAAACCAAGTCATTCAACCTCTTATGCTTCAATCTATTCTTTTTCTTTGAGTGGATCCATTTAAATGTGCTCCGGTTTCGTTCACACCTAGTTGCACTCACACATTGACTTAAAATCCGAATCGCAAACTTTTTCAATTCTGGAGCATTATTTCCGAATTGATCGCACCAAGAAACTGCAAGTTATAAGATAACAAAAGTAGTGTTATAAACAAAATAAAGTGATAATTAATTTTCAATAAATAAGAAATAAGTAATAAGTAATACGTGGAGAAAGTTTTCCTCTTTGTCAAATAGCAATCGACAAACCAAAATCTCCATAAGATAACTTGTAAAGCTCCATTTGTGAGCTTAGAAGATCTTGCATCGCATCATGAGGAACAATTGTTGTAATTGTGAAAAGCATTCCTCTATTAACTTCAGCTTGCTTTGTAAGATCTAGTCTAAAATAGATACTAGGATTCAAAAATGCCCCAGCTTCAAACAATGGAGAAGAAAGTTGTTTTTCCCTTCTCTCATTAATGATTGAGAGATATGGTATGTATAAAGAAGACCTATTTTTCCGATTGGCCTTGATTGCTTCCGTCGCTCTTTCCATAGCATAAAAAATATAACCTATTGTTGACTTTTCTTTACTATCAACCAATCGAAGCACTCTGACCAAAAGCTCACAAAGTCGGATAACAAATTGACATTGCGACCAAAATTCTCTATCTTCTATTATAATACTACAAACTTCCATTCCAGCATTAGACCTTGTATGCTGAGATGTAACCTACTTATCACTTGTAAATATTTGCCTCAACTCCTTCTTCAACGAAAAAAAAGACTGAAGTGATAAGAAATTTGTTGCAAATCTTGTCACAGTAGAGCGATACAAATTCCTACCATTGGTAAATTCCCTTCTCATCAAATTTAAAACCCATGCACGATTATAAATGAAATTTGTCACCTTTTTATCCTTCTGCATTGTCTCATCAATAACAGGAAAATAACTAGGATCTCCTATATTCTCCAGCACTAAGTCAATGCAATGTGCAACACAAAGAGTCCAAAAAAATGAATTATAGGTATTCTGCAACCTTTTCCCTACCGCTTTATATGCAAAATCATTGTCAGTAATAAACTGAACAATATTTTTTGGCCTGACTTCATTCACAACTTCATCAAATATCTCAAACAAAGTCTCAACATTTCTAATAAGGCCAGATGCATCAATAGATTTCAAAAACATAGAGTCATTTGAAGAATAAACCAAAAAATTTATAATAGGCTCTTGTCTCCTATTTGTCCATCCATCACACATAATTGAACAACTATAAGTACCCCAACTCACTCTTCTTTCAGCCAAATAATTTCTAATTTCAGAAATAGCACAACTCAAAAGTTTACCTCTTACGTCATCAATCGATGACCCTTTGTATCCTGGACCATAAGAGGCTATTGCATCCATCATAGGTTGATAATAATATGACTGAGAAGCATTGAATGACGAACCTGTATCATACCACCATCTAGCTACTGCCATATCGACATTGTGAGTCACATCTCTTGATTGCATTGCACTACGA
>JAOTAY010041942.1:0-21775 GCA_025629805.1 Erythroxylum baracoense
TGAAATCGTCCAAACATCTGATCAACAGACTCATCTTCCTGCATTTTAAACAGCTCATACTGGTGTACAAGAATACTTATCTTGGACTCTTTCACCTGGTTTGTGCCTTCATGTGCGATGGATAGAGTGTCCCACATCTCCTTCGCAGTCTTGCATCCATGAACTTTATCATATTCACTTCTGCTCAACGCGCAACTAAGAAAAAACTTGGCCTTTGAATTTAATTGAAATCTGGCTTTGAAATCAGCTAACCATCTGTTGCGAGGAATGGCATTTCCTTCATCATCTACTGGTTCATATGGCCCATTCTTAATGATATCCCAAAGATCAATGTGTGTGGATTCTATGAAGAGCCACATCTTTTCCTTCCAATAATGATAATCTTCACCATTGAACGCAAGAGGTCTTGTGCGAAGGCACCTTCAACTATAAAAACATGTGATTCTGTCATGGATCTTTTTCCTCACTTTGTAAAGGTGGTTCTAGGAAACCGAGCTCTGATACTAATTGAAGTAAATCACACGTTAGTATAGACTTTAAGTACAAGAAACTCGATACATAAGAAGGGGGGTTAAATGGTGTATCCTTTTTATGAATATAAAATCTTGCTAAGAACTTCTCTTTTTTGTTAAAAAGGTATCATAAAATTTATACAAAAATTATTGCGTAGTTAAATCGCAAATAACTTCTATATAATTATTTAACAACAAAGTAAACTGAAGTAAAGGATAGAGGACAGACACTACAATTTTTATATTGGTTCATCCTAAACCGTGGGCTACGTCCAGTCCTCAGAGTTTGTCTGAGTGTTTCACTATACTCCAAACAATTATAAGTATTCTTTCTTCCCTTCCAGAGCCTCTTCAGGTGTCTTACAAAGTATTCTTTTAGCTATCTTAGCCTCTCCAGGCTATCATCCTTTTCTTTATCTTATTAGAAAAAGATTGTGAGCTTTTGTTATAGTAGGGTTAGCTGTCTTCGTATCACACTATAAAATTTCTCTTTTTTAAGTAAGCACTGAACGCTCAAAGATCACTGATTTCTAAATCGTAAGATTTGTAAGAATTTTCTCTAAGATTCTCTAACCTTGTAACATCGTCGACTACGACTAGTATTTATAACCTTCGTCTCTAACTGCTTCTTGATCTTTGATAACCGCTTCTTAATTCTTGATAACTGTCATTTAGTTGAGTTCAGTAACTAACTTTAACTAAATAACTTTCTAACCTGCTAATGTATCTTCATGGTATCGTCTATGTCTTCTTTGCGTCTGTGTTGTCTTTGCGTCTATGTTGACTTTGCGTCTACATTGTCTTTGTGTCTGTGTTGACTTTGTGTCTATATTGTCTTTACGTCTGCGTCTGTGTTTTGATCTTGCGTCTGCGTCTGTATTTTGGTTTTGCATCTGCATTTATATTGTCTGCATCTGTGTTTATGTTTTGACTTTGCGTCTGCATCTATATTTTAATTTTGCGTCTGCGTCTGCGTCTGCGTTTATATTGTCTTTGCGTCTGCGTCTGTGTTCTGTGTTTTAACTTTGCGTCTGCGTCTGTATTTTGATTTTGCGTCTGCGTATGTGTCTGTGTTTTGAGTTCGCATATGCATCTGCGTCTATGTTTTGACTTCGCGTCTGCGTGGTCTTTGCGTCTGTGTTTCCTTCTACGTCTGTGTTTTGTACTTTATCTGCACACTTAATACACTTGTCAAAAACGTTCATTTGTTTCTAACATTATTATTATTTGATTGTCATCAAAATTAATCATCGTAAAGTCCTCTTGACTTAACAAAGATCATGGCCTACATGCCACGATCATGACAGAAGGCTCAGATGTGAGCCATAATCGTGGATTACATCCAACATATGCATACACAGTTACGAACTTCATGTTTTGAGGGATATTTTGGACCTTTCGGACCTCAAAAAAGCCTTAGGATTACCTAAAACATAAGAGACTATTTAAAAAAGGGAGCTTTTTTGTGCAGCCACTTTTGGAAACTCTGAGAGAGAATAAGGAAGAAAAAGAGAGGAGGAAGAGGAAAAAAGAGGAAGAAGAAGCGGTCTCGACGTGCTTCCCGGATTAGAAGGTTTTACGACACTACTGCCTTCCTAGATCGTTTATTCTAAGCTTCTATTTCCTTTTGTTTCAATTTTATTCATGTATAAAATTGGGATGGATTGTATGATGATAAATGGTAGAATGTTAATGATGTTCTAACTCTTTTTCGAGATTTTATTTTGATTTAATGATAATTTAGTTAAATATGTTTATTAGATGAATGTCGTGATTTGATTGTGTTCTTACATAGTTTAGTAGCAAACTAAAAGGGTGTACTGAATGAAAATTGATTATATCAAATTAATTGGAGTTAGGTAATCTAATAGAAAACATGATTGGTAATTGTATGGAGAGAGGCCCCGTGTGATGTTCTGATAATTTATTAAATTGCTTTAAATCTAATTAAGGTTTTGGATAACTTGTGAATTGAGAGATTACAAATTTCATAATCCAATTATGGTTTATTAACTAGGGTTAATGGTTATAACTCAAGAAAGAGTAATCAGTCCTAAGATCATTTAGAACTGACTCCCATTAACACATAATCAACTAGGTTAGCAATAATGATAGGTAAAATCCCCTTTCTCGTAACTTGGTAAATTTTGTGATCCTTTCCATTGTGTATGCTTATTGCCCAATTGCTAATTCCTTTGTGTTTAACTTTTGATTTAATTGGTTGAATTAAATTCTCATATTTCCTTTCCGTTGCATTGTTTATTTTTAGTTTCATATCCTTTTAGCCTTAGATTTTTAGGATTAGATTAATCTTCCTCATCGTGGGATCAACACCTCTTATACTAGAATCATAACCTGTGCATTTGTCGTATTTAAAGGTTTACAAATTTTAAAGCTCAAACGACATGATTAAGTTTTTGGCGTCATTGTCGAGGAAGGTGAAGAATAGTTTTGTTCTTTTAATCTAAGGCATTTTAGTTTTAACTTTTTTTGCTCTTCCCATTTTTTCTGTATGTGTCTGTTCTCTTGCATGAATATAAAAGTTACAAGAAGTTCGAGTCGCATTGCTAGAACTGTAGAGCTTGACATCACTAATTTAAAACATTCAATTAGAAGAGCTCGACGTGAAGAAGAAGCAGAAACCGTAAAAGCAAAAATGACTGAGGGTTTTAGTAAGAGTTGGATCAAGGAGAAAACTAAGGGCATCAACAGAGAAACCTTATAGACTTCATGAGACTGGGCTTCTAACAATCAAGGTATAGCTAGGTCACTTGTGCAAGCAGCTTCCTTTGAAATCAAACCAACCCTTCTAAATATGCTTCAACAAAAATGTGTAATTTTATGGATTAATAAATGAAAACTCGAATGCACATATTGTCAACTTCCTTGAAATTTACGATACCTTCCGTTATCATCAGATGTTGAAAGATGATATAAGAATGAGATTTTTCCCTTTCACCTTAAGGTATGGAGCAAAAGCTTGGTACCATTCCCTCAACTCGATTAATGCCACCACTTGAGACCAATTAGTTCGTGCCTTCTTAGACAAGTATTTTCTCCTTACCAAGACTACGAAGATTATTAAGGAGGTCATAAACTTTCAGTAAGGTGATGGGGAATCAATTTATGAAATGTCGAAACGATACAAACACTTGCAAAGAAAATGTCCACACCATAACCTTCCTAAAGAATTCTGTTAGGCCCTGAAATTTTTTTATTTTATTTAAGTGAGCATGATTTGAATAAATGTTGTGGTCTTGCTAGATAAATCATTTTAATTGGAGTTTAATTATTATTTCAAGTTTGGAAAGATTTATTTCATGGATTGATGGAATTAAAGCATTAATGTTGTAAGGTGATATAAGGGCATTTTTGGAAGATTACTTAAGTTTAAATAGATAAAAGGCTTATATGAAAGGGCAAATTGGAAAATTCACACTCATTAAAGGTATAAAAAGAGCAATTGTAGTCTTGCAATTTAGAGAAGCAAAATTGTGAATGAAAGAAGAGAAAGGAGAAAAAGAAGAGAAGAGCTAGGGTTTAGGAGACTCTTGAAGAATTTGAAGACATTGAGGCTAATTAAGTAAGTATGACCATTAACCCTTTTTGATTGTTACATGAACCATATTTAGTGATGGTTAAAAGTGAATATGTGCAGGTAGTTGTGGATGAATTGTTTGTGTAAATGTCTTAGTGTTTGGTTAATGATCAAAAGTAGATTATGAATTGGTTGTGAATGATTTTGGGTTGAAATGAAGTTAAAAATGAAGTAGAAGAGATGGTTTAGGGTTGAGATGGGTGATATGTGAAAGATCGGAGGTTAAAAGGTTGAAAATGTAGCAAAACATGCTTTCAGAACGTATTTCTGGACAAGTTCACCGCGGCGAACTTAAATTTTCCTACACAAACATGCTTTGGTATTTTGGTCATAACTTTGGTGTAGCTATCCAAATGGACCGATTTTTAATTTGTTATAAACTAGATACATAGGGATACAACTTGTATGATGAAATAGAGTTCTAATTCAGTTTCTAAGGATTTTGAAATTTAGATGGAAATTGAGCATAAAATGTTGTTTTAGTATAAGAATAACCTGAAAATATTTGGGGTATAACTTTTAGAATACTGAACCAAATTGAATGAATTTGGTGTCATGGGAAACTTAAGACAATGGGGAATGTTTATCTAGAAGAAAGTGTTATCAAATTTTGTCATTTACTTGATCAAAATGATCATGGAAAAATTGACTTAAAGGTTTGGATTTATGGAAGGGTTTTGGTTCATGAAGCTTAGAAAATGCATGGGTTTAAGTACTCTATAATCATTTTAGTGAATGTATTTCTTAGGTTCTCAAATTAGAATTCTTATTGAAATTGGGATTTTGTTATTATTAAAGGAAATCAAGAAGGTGATCAAGAGTGGCAAGAGGATCAAGAGGAAGGACATCATGTGCAAAGATTTTCAAAGTGGGTTACACTTTTATAATTAAGTAATAAGCCCCTAATGTTTCTTCCAAACCAAGAAAGTTTAAAATGTTTTCACTTTGAGTTATAAATGTGCCGTTAAGGCTTCTTGAATGCTTTGATAATATGCCATATGTTTGCATATGAATTGTGTTATTGGTTTATGAAAATGATTTTTGAAAGGATATTGATTTTTAAAACGATATTATGGTTATGAAATCAAGTTTCGGAAAAATGCCATTGAGGCAATATGTTTATGAATAGTGAAATTCATGATTATATGGGTTTGTGATGGTCCCCTAAGTTAAGTCAAGTGCATTTTGACAAAAGGTTTCTCCCGTCTGCCCGCTAGTGGCATAGAGCTCCTTCATGGACTCCAATAAGTTCACGACTACGCAAGACCATTAAGTAGAATTGCAATAGTACGTTCTGTTCAAGGCTACACAGGACCCTTATGGGAAATGTGTAGTACGTTCTGTTTTGGATCCACCCAAACCATTTTGATGTGCATATGTGTTGACAAGTTTATTGAATGCATGATTTGAATTGCTTATAAAGTGTTTGATGATTTGAGAATTGAGGAATATGTGTTTATGAGTCAATGGAAACTATTTCAACGGTTTTGCTTGTTACTGGTTATAAAATTTTTACCCACGAGCTTTAAGCTCACCCCCTCCCGATTTCGTCCCATCTTCAGGTGAGGAGCAAGAGATGGAGTAAGTCAAGAGTTATGGCATCACTCTGAATTTGCATACTTTTGTATTTTTAAGTTAGATTTTTAGGAATTCAAGGCTTTAGCCGCATTTCAAGTTCTGCTAGTTCAAATGTATTTTGTATTTTTGGTTCTCGAACTCAACTGATGTATTATAGCTTGAAATGCCAGTAAAGCTTTGGAAAACTTATGTCTTTTGTTATAAATGAAATATGTGTTTAAATTTGTCTACGATTTTTTCTTGTTTTTGCAAAGTATTCGATTATGGAAAGGAGATTAAGTTTTTAAGAACTTGTTATGGTTGAAGGATTTTAAGTTGACATGTAGTAAGATAGGACATTTTGGGTTGAGGGTTCTGTCATAGTGGTTTTCGTCGTGGCGAAGCTAAGAGTTCACCTCGGCGTAATTCACCCGAAAGGTCAGTGAGGTTTACTCTCATATGTTCGCCGTAGTGAAAATAAAATTTCGGGCTTGCTGCAGCGAAGTTTAATATGTCCGCCGCGGCATAAAATTCCCGAAGGGTCCAGGGGATTTTCCAATATGTTCGCCGCGGCGAAGCCCGCCTTTGCTTCCAAAGGAGTTTTCTTTCAAATTTCTAAATTCTAAGCTCTCCTCCACGCTCTAGCTTCACGATCCCAAGTCCAATGTTGGGCTCCGAAAACGGGGTCCAACATATTGTGGTATCAGAGAAACTAGGTTTAGGTCCAGGTGTAGGACTAGTTTTAGACATAATGGGGTAGGTTAAGACATGAAATGAATACGCATTGTTTTAAATGAACAGCTTGCATTGTTTTGAATTGTTTCACATGATTTGAAATCGTTTTACATGATTTGAAATTGTTTTATACGATTTGAACTATTTTGCGTACTTTGAAATTGTTTTGCATAAACTAAAAGTTTCGATGGTTTTAAATTGAAGGAGTGAATATGCCGCCTCGAAAGAGAACTTGAGGAGCTTTGACTCGATCTTGCTCTTGCCAAGGGAGCACCGATGAATCCTATGTCCCATAAGATGCGGGGATACATTCTGCTCCGGATTCTGAGGCACCTAGTGTGTAGCATGAGGTGCCTCCACCACCTCCTCCTATGCCTGCTATGGATCCGCAATTCTTTCAAGCCTTCGCTCAGGCTTTCTCATATGCCATGGGCCAAGGGTCACAAGTTTCGATGCAAGCTCCAGTAGATAGGAGTGGACAGTATGACAAGCTTCGCAAGTATGGAGTTGTAGACCTTAATGGTACTACAAATCCAGAAGAAGCAGAAGCCTGGTTGAAGATGACCGAGAGGGTTCTGTCAGATGAAGTGCTCGGATGAAGAGAAGCTGGATTATGCAATGAGCTTGCTACAAGGGGACACACTTCATTGGTGGGAATCAGTGCCCCACAGTCAGGATCTGCCTCTGGTGTTGTCATGGAGAGACTTTTTGGAAGCTTTCAGGAGGAAATACTTCTCGAGGGTCTATATTCAAGAAACGGCCAGGGAATTTCTCAATCACACACAGAGGGACATGAGTGTGAGTGAGTATGAGCTGAAGTTCACACAGCTTTCTAGATATGCAGCTAACATTATGGTGAATGAGGAAGATAAGTGCTGTAAGTTTGAGGGAGGGCTCCATTTGGGGATCAAAGAGAAAGTCTTGATCCACAATTTCTGTGACTACCAGCAGTTGGTAGATGCTGCACTCCAGGCTGAAAAACTGGAGAACATAAGGAATGAAGTGAGAAAGAAGCGAAAGAACCGGGAGCAATTTTCCAGAAAGGGAGTGAGTGCTCCAATACCTGAGAGGGGTGTAAAGAGCTCCCGCACACAGAGTGAGGTGGGGATTAGTGCCTCTGCTAAAAACAAGCAAGCAAGGGCAGTATCAGTGCAAGCATCAACAGGAGGAGGTAATAGCAGGATGGAGAGGAGCAGGAACATGAACCATCAATGTAAGCATTGTGGGAAGCTGCATAAGAGAGAGTGCTTTAAGTTATTGGGGGCTTGCTTTCGATGTCGAGGGAAGGGACACATGATCAGGGACTGTCCCCAAGTAACAGGGAATGAGGGGTCACGGTTACAAGCCCCAAGGAAAGCTAAAACAATGGGAAACCAACCAGTTACTGAGGTGGGCGGTTCTGGAGCTGCAAGGAAGGCTATTCCTTCAAGAAGGACAAGGGGTCAGGCTCAGGCTCAGGCTCAGGCTTAGGCAAGGGTGTTTTCCAAGACAAGAGAGGAAACTATAGTTGGTCCTGAAGTTGTCATGGGTATGGCTCAGTTATTTAATTCTGCAGTATATTTATTGATTGATTCTGGCTCCACACATTCAACTGTTTCTGCAAGCATGATTTTTCATGATGTTGATTTGATGCCAATGGATAGCCCCTTGATTATTAGTACTCCCTTAGGGAGGAAGGCGAAAATAAGTCAAGTGTATAAGGATTGTAAGCTTTTCATTGAGGGTGTTTAACTAGTAGTGGATTTGCTACCGTTAGAATTAAAGGGCTTAGATGTGATATTAGGAATGGATTCCATGGAGAAGTATTATGTGAAGTTGGATTGTAGCCTCAAGGTGGTAGAATTTGATCTGGGAAATGGAGAGAAGGTGATTTTCAGGGGGACAGGAGAGTACCATCGCTAAGAATTATTTCTACTTTGCTAGCTAACAGAATGATGAAGCCTTCTTGGAGTATGTTGTGGATGCTGAAAGGAGGTTAGAGGATTTTCTGATTGTAAGGGAATTTCCTGATGTGTTCCCAGAGGACTTAGCTAGTTTGCCTCCTATTAGGGAAATCGAGTTTGCCATCGACTTGATTCTCAAAACCGTACCCATTTCTATACCACCATATAGAATGGCTCCAGCTGAGTTGAGAGAGCTTAAGGAATAGTTGGAGGAACTGTTAAAGAAGGGGTACATAAGGCCGAGTTTGTCACCATACGGAGCACTAGTTTTGTTTGTTAAGAAAAAGGATAAAACATGGTGGATGTGCATCGATTACAGGAGACTCAATAGGGTGACTATTCTGAATAAGTATCCTCTGCCTCAGATTGATGATCTATTTGACCAGCTGCAGGGAGCAAGGGTCTTTTCCAATATTGATCTCAGGTCAGGATATCATCAGCTTAGAATCAAGGAGTTTGATGTGAGTAAGATAGCCTTTAGGACTCGTTACGGGCATTATAAGTTCTTGGTTATGCCTTTTGGTTTAACCAATGCTCCAGCTACATTTATGGATCTAATGAATAGGGTCTTCAAGAAGTATTTAGATCAATTTTTCATAGTGTTTATCGATGACATTCTGGTTCGTTCCAAGAGTGAAGGGGAACATGAGGAACATCTCAGAATAGTATTGCAAATACTAAGGGAGACGGAGCTTTATGCTAAGTTCAGCAAGTGTGAGTTTTGGCTTTACGAGGTAGTATTCCTTGGACACGTAATTTCAAAGGATGGGGTGCACATTGATCCAAGGAAGGTTGAAGATGTGGTGAATTGGTGTGCACCAAAGATAGTGACAGAAATGAGGAGTTTTCTGGGTTTAGCAGGATATTATAGGAGATTCATTGAAGGATTTTCTATGATAGCTGCACTGATGACCAAGCTATTGAGGAAGAATCAGAAATTTATCTGGAGTGAGGAATGTCAGAAAAGCTTTGAGGAGCTTAAGCGCAGATTACAAGTTCTCCAGTTTTGATTTTGCCTACTAGAGATGAGGGTTATACAATGTACAGTGATGCTTCAAGAAAGGGTTTATGTTGTCTGTTGATGTAGGGAAACAGGGTGATAGCTTATGCTTCACTACAACTGAAGCCATATGAGTTGAATTATCCGACCCATGATTTAGAATTGATAGCAGTGATTTTTGCCTTGAAGATTTGGAGACATTATCAATATGGGGTTCAATGAATAAGTTCACTTAGAGCAGAATATAATAAAGACATATGTTGTTCTTCATCTTTTGCATAAAATTCTAAAATTTGAAATAGTTTGTTTTAAATCTATTGAGTCCTAGTCGTGGGTAAATAGGCATGCCTAGAAGGGTTAGCAGCTGCTTTTGTAATTAGAAACTAAGGTGTCTTTGTAACCTGACACTAACTTGTCTTTTGTGCCAGACACTCCGATGTCTTCTAATTTTATACACTTTTGTGTCTTCTGCTTCAGAAACTTAAGTCTCTTCTGTTTTAGTTACCAAACATGGTATCTTTTATACTGTTACCCACTTCTATAAAAAGGATTAATAGGCTGATTTGTTTTGTATTTTGTTACATGCTCAGTTCTAAAATAACTAAGTTGTGTTCTAATATAACCATATACCGTTTTGATACTGATAAATTCTAATTTGGTAGTTTAAAGTTCGATTTTCAAATTTTGGTAATATGTCCTGATACTTGTAAGTTTAGCTCTGAAGAAAATATATCCTGTTTTCATTTGGCATATTCTGTTATGAGATACATATTGTTTAGATTGCACTTTTATGTGATTTATTAAAGATTGTTTGAAATGTGATCTGATTTTGTATATGTGAATGTTAAAAGTATGTTAGAAACAATGGCCAAATCGTATCTCATTTAGTTATTCCCTACTAAGCTTTATGCTTTGCATAGTGGTTTTAACTTCTTGTAGTTTCTGATAAGTAGGTTAAAAGACTAGGACAAAGACAACTGCAATGGCCAAAGAAGGATGTGTTTTGTTTTCACAAGATGTATATTTGTGTTTGTTTCTGTGATGTAGTTAATGTAATGAGACATATTGGAATTTTTATTTTATGTGTGTATGGTTTGTAATAACTATACCACAGGTCAGAATTGGAATTATGGTTTGTAATTTGAAACTTTCAACTTTTATGATGTAAATTATGTCTTGATTATAAAATATATCCTAATGCATTGTAAAGCTTATTTGCTTGAGTTTTTGGAAATGCATGTAAGTGATGGTTTGGTATGTTTTAGGTTATTTTGGTTTGTTGTATGTAACACCTACATATCCTTCCAGGGGGTTTGTGGGTGTTACATCGTTTTTATAAGGTTCAGTTAATTTATTTGGTACAATAGGAATTAAATGGACTTGTTAAAGGTGCGTTTGAACATAAATAGGTATTCGAAGTAATTAAGTAATAGTTAGTTTAAGTATGTATTATTAATAGAGATGATAATATAAAGGATGTAAGGTTTAATAATGATGAATACAATGTTGAATTTCTTGGTGTGATCATAAATGAGTGAGTTCCTAAGGCTTATGTATTACGAATTGGAAATAGATGTTTGTGAATTAAGATTCTTTGCAATAATATTGTGACAATTTCGGACCATTAGTTGTTTGAGGAGTTTGATAGTTGGGGTTGTATTGGAAGTGCTTTCTAATTGTGTGCATATACATAATGTGATATGACACAACACTTCTATTGATGCATAATTTCACTTATTTGTATTTATAAGGTATGTTATGTTTGATGAAATGTCAATGAATAAGTTCATTTAGAGCAAAATAGAATAAAGACATGTTATTCTTCATCTTTTGCATAAAATTATGAAATCTGATATGGTTTGTTTTAAAACTATTGAGTCCTAGTTGTGGGTGAATAGGCATGTCTATAAGGGTTAGTAGCTGCTTCTGTAATTAGACACTAAGGTGTCTTCTGTAACTAAACAATATGGTGTCTTTTGTGCCAAACACTCTGGTGTCTTCTGATTTTAGACACTTCTGTGTCTTCTATTGTAGAGACTTAAGTCTTCTCTATTTCATATACTAGACATGGTATCTTTTGTACTGATCCCGTTACCCACTTCTATAAAAAGGATTAGTAGGCTGAATTGTCTTATATTTTGTACATGCTCAGTTCTGAAATATCCAAGTTTTGTTCTAATATAATCATGTGCTGTTTTGATACAGACAAGTTCTGTTATGGTAGTTTACAGTTCGGTTATGAAATTTTGGTATTCTATTCTGATACTTCTAAGTTTTGCCCTGAAGCAAATATATCCTGTTTATATTTGGCATTTTCTATTCTAAGATACATATTGTTTGGATTGCGCTTTTATGTGAATGATTAAAGATTGTTTGAAATGTGATCTGATTCTGTATATGTGAATGTCAAAAGCTTGTTAGAAATAGTTGCCAAAACATATCTTGTTTTGTTATTCTCCATTAAGCTTTATGCTTAGCGTGGTGGTTTTACCTCCGTGTAGGTTCTGATAAGAAGGTTTAAAGACTAGGATAAATACAACTGCAATGGCCAAAGAAGGATGTGTTTTGTGATGAATGCATATTTGTGTTTGTTTCAATGATGTAGTAAATGTAATGACATATATCGGAATTTATATTTTATATGTGTATGGTTTGTAATAACTATAGCATAGGTCATAATTGGAATTATGGTTTGCAGGTTTAAACATTCAACTTGTATGATGAAAATTATGTTTTGATTATAAAAATCTCCTAATGGATTGTAAAACATATTTACTTGGGTTTTTGAAAATGCATGTAAGTGATAGTTTGGTATGTTTTGGATTATTTTGGTTTTGTTGTGAATAGCTTCTACATATCTTTCTAGTAGGTATATAGTTGTTACATCTTTTATATAAGGTTCAGTTAATTTATTTGGTATAATAGGACTTAAATGGACTTGTTTAAGGTGTGTTTGAACCTAAATTGTTATTCGAAGTAGTTGAGTAATAGTTAGTTTAAGTATGTATTATTAATGGAGATGATAGTATAAAGAATGTATGGTTTAATAATGATGAATAAAATGTTGAATTGCTTGGTATGATCATGAATGAATGAGTTCCTAAGGCTTATATATTACGAATCGGATATGGATGTTTGTGAATTTAGAATTTCTTACTTTGCTTGATAACCTTCCTTGAAGCCAAGTGGGGAATCTTATTGGACTTAGATAATTCAAGCTCCAATTATAAGCCCGTAATTAATTTAATCTCATTAGAATTAATTCTAGCTTATTAACTAAATGTCATTCTACTAAAGACAATTAGTCGAACTCTTGAATCACTAAATATTATGAGAACACATATTTCAAATAAGATGTCCAATCGTAAACCCTATTATGATCCATATTATAGTCATCCGCACAATAAAGGGTAAAATTACCATTTTGCCTTTATATTGGTTTTTCCTTTTAGATCTCCCACTTTACTATATATGGTGATTAACACATGCGATCTCATCTTGGTGTTAAAACTTGATGGGTAGCTAGTCCATCAAACTCTTGGTGCCAGTTTAATCACCAATCTCCATAAAACATTTAAAAGTGATGATATCACTATATACTCTTTATTTGAGTGAATGTTCCCTGATATATGTTTCAATTAATAATTTCAACATGCAAACACTGGTTAATACTCTATAAAAATCCAATCCGATCATGTCAAGAATTATAATGAAACACATCTGAGTTAACCGCTCATCAAGATTGTGGTCCACAATAAGCAAATGCTAAAATGTATGTTTTAAGATTAAGGTAACGGCCTACTTTATTCATTAAAACATACGTGATTCCAGATTCATTTAATAGTGCCATTATCGATAGTAGACTACTATCATGAGATGAAACTCAACATTCCCTTAAAGTAAACTCCTTTACTTACATGGAGATAAATCGCAACACTACAGTCTAAACTATAATCAAGCGACTAACTTGATTATTCAACTGTGAATCAATTAATTTAGATTCTAATAATATACATGTTTCTCATACATCTTATATATGTATATTATTATCAAAAGAATCTTGGTTCCTTATGACTAGTTATATTATGCTTATACTAATAAAACCAAACTCTTTTATTTTATTAATAATAAATATTTTGATTACAAACTAGTAACTGGAAGAAACATTCAAATACATTTGCTTTCCAGGGAACTATATTTACGTAACTCCAACAAAGAATGCTTAACACTCCTCCAGACTATGACTCCACCTCCCAAAGTAAATATAGAACCAAAAGTTGATTTCCTTGAATCAACATCTGATTGGAAATTCGAATCTGTATATCCTGTCAAAATAAGGTCACTTCTAGATAAACAAACATTAAGTTCTTCATCCTACGAAGACACTTCAGTATGCACTTGACTGCAGTTCAATGCTCCATTCCTTAATTGGACTGAAATCTGCTTACAAGTCCAACTATATAATAGATATCCAATCTAGTGCAAAGCATGACATACATTAAACTTCCAACTACTGAAGCATATGGAATGTTACGCATGTGTTCGCCCTCCATTTGGGTCTTAGGTGCTTGCTCCTTTGAAAGTTTGATTCCATATCTAGTAGGTGTGCTTGGAATCGTGCATGGCAAACTTATTAAGCATGCTCTCAATATGGGTATGTTAAGACAAAGCTATCTGCTTGTTCCTATGATCCCTTATTTGCTTGATCCCTAGAACATAGTTTGCCTCTCCTAAATCCTTCATTGACAATTGTCTATTTATCCATCCCTTGATTGTAGATAACATTCCTACATCATTCCCAATGAGTAGAATGCCATCGACATACAGAATTAAGAAAGTAACCTTGCCTTCTTATATCCATTTATAGACACAAGGCTCATCTAGGTATTATATGAATCCATAGGTTTTGATAGCCTTATCAAACCTAATGTTCTAAGACCTAGATGCCTGCTTAAGTCCATAAATGGACCTTTGCAACTTGCATACCTTATGCTTATTAGCTGGCTCAACGAATCCTTTTAGTTGGGCCATATAAATCGTCTCCTTAAGATCCCCATTAAGAAATGTGGTATTGACATCCATTTTCCATATTTCATAATCGAAATAGGCTGTTATGGCCAAAATAATCTTGATGGACTTAAGCATGGCAACCAGAGAAAAAGTCTCCTAACAGTCTATACCCTCCTTTTGAGTATAGCCCTTAGCTACCAATCTAGCTTTAAAGGTCTCTACGTTTCCATCAGATCCTCTCTTCCTTTTAAAGATCCATTTACACCCTATGAATTTTACACCTGTTGGTAAATCTAGAAGGATTTAGACTTCGTTGGCGTACATGGAATCTATTTCTGATTCTATTGCCTTGAGCCATTTTTCCACATCAACCTCATTAATAGCCTGTGTATAAGTAATGGGATCCATTACTTCTTGGCCTGAGATGGCAATTTGCCTTCTCCTAGACCTAGATACCTATCTGGTTGTCTCACAACCCTCCCACTATGTCTAGGCACTACTTGACGTTCAAGCTGCTCTTCTGGTTCAACTATTGAATCCATTTCGACGTCTTGTTCCACTTCGTCCAAATCAACTCTTAGTTTGGATGAAATAGCTAACCCCTTTAGTATCACTTCACTTCTTCCTTTGTGGTTTCTCACGAATGCTTCCTCAAAGAAGGTTGCATTTGTTGACACAAATACCTTCTTATCCTAAGGACTGCAAAAATAGTACCCTCGTGTACCCTTAGGATATCCTACAAGCAAATATATTCTAACCTTGGTTTCATCTTTGTGGATTCAGGCCTTAAAATATGGGCTGGGTAGCCCCAAGTTCTCAAGTGCCACAATAAAAGCACTCGTCTAGTCTACAACTCCCTAGGTATTTTAGGCCCTAATTTGGATGGAGCAAAGTTAAGAAGATATGTTGCCATTTATATGGCATATCCCCATAATGATTCTAGAAGGCTAGAATAGGCTATCATTGATCTTACAATTTCCAATAGAATCATATTCCTCCTCTCAGCTACATCATTCTATTGAGGTTTTCTAGGAGCTGACAAGTTGGAAATAATTCCATTCTTAATTAGGAATTGTTGGAACTCTCTAGATAAGTACTCACCACCTCAATCTGATCGAATTTGTTTTAACAGCTTACTTAGCTGCTTCTTAGCTTCAGCTTTGAATTCTTTGAACTTTTCAAAGGACTCACTCTTTTTATGCATTAAATACAGATAGTCATGTATAAAGTAATCATCTTTAAAGGTTATGAAGTATTCATAACCTCCTTCAGCTTGTATGTTCATGGGCCCACACATATCAGTGTGTACCAGGTCTAACGTTGATTCTGATCTATTTCCTTTAGAAGGAAATAAGGCCTTGGTCATCATTCCTTCAATACAAGACTCACAGGTAGGTAATGGACCATATTCCAAGCCCGTAAGAATCCCATCCTTCACTAACCTGTCAAGTCCTTTCTAATTGACATGGCCTTAAGTGCCACAGATATTTTAAATTAATGCTAGAGTCATCAGATTTTTTGGATTTATTAATTCTGTGGTGTTTAGTGAGCCAGTCATAATTACCACGTTATAAATAAAATCCTTATTCTCATATATTGAAACAACATTTTCAAAATATAAGGAATAACCAGATTTTATTAAGCAAAAAATAGAAATCATGTTCCTTACAATCATTGGGATGTAATATACATCCTCCAAATATAACCTATGACCACTAAGAAGGTCTAAGATAACTACTCCCACTACTTCAGCTGAAATGTAGGATCCATCTGTTATCTTGATGTGAAACTGGCCTTTAGGCAGTCTTTTCCTTTACAGGAACCCTTGCGTAGAATTGCAAACAAGGTCAGTGGCTTCTGAATTAATATTCAAGAATCAGATGAATTTTCCATATTTCTAGTTCCTAACAAACTTAGGAAACCCATACCTTGTTTGCTCTTAAGGGTTTCAAGGTAGACCACATAGTTCCTCTTCCAATAGCCCTTCTCATTATAGTGGAAACACATTCCCTCGGTGTCCTCGTTGGCCTTCTTTCTCATAGGTTGGGCTTTGACCTCTATTTGGGCCTTCCCTTTTTGTGCACCTTTCTTCTTTTGCTTGCCCTTACCCTTGCGATTAGACGATGATGCCACATGAGCCTTTAGCCCACTAGCCTTAATATTTAATATCTCCTCCGTGTTCTGAAGGGTATTCATCAACTCACTTAAGGTGTATTCCTTGGTGTTGAGCTTATAGTCCAACTTAAACTACTGAAAAGAAGAGTTTAAACTTTTGATGATTATGATCATCTGTGTTTCCACATTCATTTCTGCCGCAAGCAACTCGATCTCAATAATCGTAGATATTACCTTAAGCATGTAATCCTGCACTAGTTCACCGGGCTTTTGTCTGAGATTGTGAAAGGTTTGGATAGTTTTCACCCTTGCAGACATGGCCCTCACACCAAACATATCATGTAGGTGATGGACCATTACACTGGCATTTTGCATGCCTGCAAGTTACTTCAGCAACATTGCGTTTACAGAAGCCAGAATATAGCACTTGGCAGTCTTATCAGTATACTACCATCGCTCCTGTTGCTGTACTTACTCAAGAGTTGATTTGTCACCCGGAGTTGTAGGCTCATTGTCCGTTAATTCCCATAAAATTTGTTCATATTGTAGAACAATGTCGAGGTTACGTCTCCATTCATTAAATTTTTCTTCATTTTCCACTTGTTATTAGTCAACAACATTGTGAGTGGATTCATATTATGGTAATAATTTTTGAAAATATAAATTATTAAAAAATGAGCATACTAGTCAAAATCAACAGAACTTTGTATAAAATCATGATGCATATATGCATGATGATAGATTTAACAAAACTTAAAAAATTAAATCTTTATACGAAGGTTATTTTTCTTATCTATAACGGACTAAGTGACGGTGGGCCACCTTATCCGTTAAAAGAAAAACTGGGACATTCCCACTCAAAAAACTGCCAAGCATCTTCATGCCTAACTCTTTAAGAAGCGCCATAATTTGATTATCGATAAACCATGTCGAGTGTGCAGTTATTTGATTCATCCAGCAAAGGTTCTTGCAAACCATGCCTCAGTGGGAGGTCATTTTTTCTACCAATGAGTGGACTTATCCTTAAGGAGACCTAAACCATGCAAGATCTATGATTCATGTCCTCCAGTGGGGAGTAACACTTCAGCACATGCAAATGGGTCATTGTATAGAGATCGTGGACACTCATATGAGCATCTTTTCCCACTCAATCCTTTTTGGTCTTTAAGTTTTAATTAATCTCATCTTGTCTAGATGCAATTTATTAACCATCCTATACTGTTTCATTATATATCTCATATATAATGAATACATGGCAAAACTAAAGTTAGCCATTTTTCTAAATGGCATACATGCACAAAATATCGCATATTATTTGCATCCATTCATTCATTCATCTCATGAATTAAATAGTTAGATTTGGTTGTCCATCCTAGAAAAATAAAAGAAAATTACAAGGCCTTTAGGCCTAAAAATTCTTTTTGGACTTGAATCTTCCGCTTCGAACTCTTCGTTGCCCGACTCGGCCCATTCAGTAAAAACAAGTTAATAGAATTTTAAAAAAAACTGATTTGTAAATAGTAAAACAAAAATTCTGACACTTGAAAAAATCTAGAATTAACAATATTTAATCAAAATAAAAACTGCCATTAACATAAAATAAAACCCGAAAATATTTACCTACTTTTCTTCGATCCATGGCTGCTTCGACTTAAAAATTATAGAATTTTTTACAGTACAAAAATAATTAAAACAGAAAAATTAAGACAAGGAGGAAACATGGTGATGACAGGCTGCCCTCCTTATTACAAACCAATCAAAGAAAAGTTACAAGTAAATCGATTTTCTATAGACAACCGAAAGAGAAAACCAAAACATACACAACATATAATTTTATCACATAAAAAAATTTCAGCATAAATAATTTAATATAATTTCCAACCCATGCCATATATAGGAATCAAATCATGCATAATCAAACCGGCTTTGATACAAATTGTTGGATCAAAAACAAAAACATGCTTGGTTTGGTTAAACGATAGATTTTAAAAACTTTTTCTGAAATCATAATATAGCGGAAGCATAAACACCAAGTCAACATGCTTTTAATCCATACATGATACGGCATAAAGAAAATAAATATAATAAGAACAAGATCATAATTTTTACCAACTCTTTGCTATAGTTTCAACTCCTCGGTGCTGTGTCCTCAACCAATTCGATCTACCACTTGTTCTCCTTAGATAGCTTGGTTATCAAGATCCTTTGGTAGGAAAGGAGAAGAAAAATTGGATAGAAAACTTTTTGCTATATTCGGTTAGTTCAGGAAAGAACCAAAAATAAGACCTCTCCTTCTCCTATATTCGGCTAGCTTAGTGAACAAATGGAGAGCATCTCTTTTGCAATATGGCCAAATGGTTTTGGAGAGCTTAGAGAGTCAAAATTAACGCACCATTAATTTTGTAAAAAGCGAAAATTAATTGTCTTCATTTAAGTCCAACACTTGGATGATTGTATGGAGAGAGTAGAGAGCCTAAAAGCCATATACGTTCGTTTTACATGGCTGCATGTTATCTATCCACTACCATACTTTATTTTTTAATAAAACATTAAACCTTTTAATGATTGTTGAAGCATGACTGAGTGGAGCATTAGGAGAGAGTAGAGAGAGAGAGCAAAAAATGCACACCTTTCATTTAGCACTCCCACATACATTCAACTTTGATGAATGAATGTAGCTGCAAGTTATATACATTAAAACCAACCATTAAACCCATTAAAAATGAGATGCATTATTATCTTTAGGAGTGAGTGGAGAGCCAATGCACTATTCATTTAGTAATCATCCAAATGAATTGTCTCCATTACGTGCTCACATTCATTCATTTATGTTTTTTCTATCTTTCAAAAGTCATTAAACCATTTAATGATGATGAGCATTACCAAAGAATGCTATCGCCAAAAATGGAAGGAAAGACACATTATATGCTTTTAAAACAATCATTAAACCATTTAATAATGATAAGCATTATTTAAATGACCACTTCTTTCATGCTTGTAAAAGATTTGTTTAATTATAGGCTTAAAACCTAATTTAATTAACTCTTAATTAAATTGTTCCCATCTTGTTGACCCGAATCTGATTCATCTAATTGTCTCCAAACTGTCTCATTTTCTTTGTTATAGCCTCCATTTATTTTTCTTACTTCCTTGATAACCTTCCTAAAAGCCAAGTGGGGAATCTAATTGGACTTAAATAATTTAGGCTCCAATAAGCTCGTAATTAATTTAATCTCATTAGAATTAATTCTAACTCACTAACCAAATGTCATTCCACTAAAGACAATTAGTTGAACTCTTGAATTACTTAAAATTATGAGAAAACATATTAGTCAGAGGTAAATCGCCACACTACAGTTTAAATCGTAATTAAGCAACCAACTTGGTTTTTTCGACTGTGAATCAATTAATTTAGATTCTAATAATATACATGTTTCCCACACATCTCCATGTATATTTATATTATTGACTTAAGAACCTTGGTACCTTATGACTAGTTATATTATGCTCATACAAATAAAACCAAACTCTTTTGTTTTATTAATAATAAATATTTTCATTATAATATTATAACTAGAAGAAAAGTAAGTTATATGTAAATACACTAGCTTTCTAGGGTATTATATTTGCATAACCCTAATAGTGTGTAGCATCAACATATCCTTCCAGGGGTATGTGGGTGTTACATCTTTTATATAAGGTTCAGTTAATTTATTTAGTATAATAGGACTTAAACGGACTTGTTTAAGGCATGCATGAACTTAAATTGGTATCTGAAGTAATTTAGTAATTCTTAGTTTAAGTATGCATTATTAATGGAGATGATGATATAAAGGATGTATGGTTTAATAATGATGAATACAATGTCAAATTACTAGGTGTGATTATGAATGAATGAGTTCCTAAGGCTTTCGTATTACAAATTGGATATGGATGTTTGTGAATTGAGAATTTCTGTGACAATATTGTGACAATTTCGGACCATCAAATGTCCGAGGAGTTTGATAGTTTTGGTTGTATCGGAAGTCCTTTCTAATTTTGTTCATATACATAATGTGAGATAATTCAACACTTCTATTGATGCATAATTGCACATATTTGTATTTATAAGGTATGTTATGCTTAATGAAATGCCAATGAATAAGTTTATTAGGAGCAAAATAGAATAAAGATATATGTTGTTTTTTATTTTTGCACAAAATTATGAAATTTGAAATGGTTTTTTTTAAAACTGCTAAGTCTTAGTCATGGGTATATCGGCATGCCTAGAAGGGTTAGCAGGTGCTTCTGTAATTAAACAGTAAGGTGTCTTTTGTAACTAGACACTAAGTTGTCTTCTGATTTTAGACACTTCTGTGTCTACTGTTTAAGAGACTTACGTCTCTTCTATTTCAGATACCAAACCTAGTATCTTTTATACTGGTCCTGTTACCCACTTCTGTAAAGAGGATTAGTAGGCTGATTTGTTTTAAATTTTGTTACATGCTCAGTTATAAAATAACTAAGTTCTGTTCCAATATAATCATATACTATTTTGATACAGACAAGTTCTATTCTGATACTTTAAAGTTCGGTTCTAAAATTTTGGTATTCTGTTATGATACTTGTAAGTTTTGCTCTGAAGTAAATATATCCTATTTTGATGTGATTAATCTATTCTATGATACATATTGTTTGGATTAGGCTTTAATATGAACAACTAAAGATTGTTTGAAATGTGATCTGATTTTGTATACGTGAATGTTAAACGACTGTAATAGTCACCAAATCGTATATTTTTTAGTTATTTCCCACTAAGCTTTAAGCTTAGCATGGTGGTTTTACCTCCATGTAGGTTCTGATAAGAAGGTTTAAAGACTGGGACAAAGACAACAGCAATGGCTAATGAGGGATGTGCTTTGTTCTGACAAGATGTATATTTGTGCTTGTTTCTGTGATGTAGTTAATGTAATGAGACATATTGGAATTTGTACTTTATGTGTGTATGGTTTGTAATAACTATAGAATAGGTCAGAATTGGAATTATGGTTTGTAATTTGAAATATTCAACTTGTATGATGTAAATTATGTCTTGATCATAAAATATCTCAAAATGGATTGTAAAGCTTATTTGCTTGAGTTTTTGGAAATGCATGTAAGTGGTTATTTCATACGTTTATGGATTATTTTTGTTCTATTGTGTTTAGCTTCTATATATCCTTCTAGGGGTTATATGGGTGTTACATCTTTTATATAAGGTTTAGTTAATTTATTTGGTACAATAGGACTTAAATGGACTTGTTTAAGGTGTGTTTGAACTTAAATT
>JAOTAY010041969.1:0-21772 GCA_025629805.1 Erythroxylum baracoense
ATTAATTATTAATAATTAATGACAATATTGATAAGTACAATCAATTTAATATTTATAAAATTAATAATAATAACAATTATCAAATTAATGAAATAAGAAAAAAATTAATAATACTAAGAACAATAATAATTAATCACCAAACAATCATTATTATAATTATTAAAATACACATAGTTATAATGATATTTCAACAAGTATAATAAATTCAATAATATTAATATGTATTCTTATTAATTTTTATTATTATTATAATTATAATAATTATAATATAATAATTGATACAAATAATAAAATGTAATAATAATAATAAAATTAATGTTAAATAACACATTAATAATAATAATAATAATAATAAATTATACAAATAATAAATTTAATAATAATTAAATTATTAATAAGTAGATAATTAATATTAAATTAATAATATTAATCAATTTCATAACATCAATCAAATTAATTATATTAATACTTATTATTCATAATTAACACTTATTAATAATAATACTAATTCTATTAATACTTATTATTAATAATAATTATTAATAATTAAAGCCAATATTCATATATACAATAAATTCACAATTAAATGTTAAATTTGATAAATTAAAACTTCGCACTAAACATTTTATCAAAATTACATATTCAAATTCTCAAATTAAAATAAAAATTACAAAAAACATTTCAAATATCATAAAAGGCATTTTGTCGAACACTTTATATGCAATATGTATAATCTCAACCTAACCAAACATTCACGTTTAAAACTAAAAACATGCTTTTTTTGTAAAATAATAGACTTATAAGAGAGTTTACCTCAAACAACGCACGATGAGTAAGACAATAATCGAAACACGATCGGAAAATGTGGGAGAAGTAGTCGGGAAACTTTGAATCGTAAGGAAAGAAGAGAAATTAAGGCGCAAGGGGAGAGGAGGGAGTCGGGCGCGACTTATAGGCACTGGATTACCGATTGAACACAACATTTCGTCGGTAATCTAGGTTTCCAGATTACGTGTCCGCTGACAGTTACCGACGAACAAGACCATTCCGTCGGTAAAAGCGTGGCATTTTTATTACGGTAGAAACTCAAATACCGACGGCAAAATTATTCCGTCGGTAAACTAGGTTTCGCTGCCGACGTTTACCGACGGAATATCATCTGCCGTCGGTAACTGTTGGCAAGTGTACTGACGGAATATTAGTTCCGTAGGGAAAATTTGTTCATAAATACAGTTACCGATGGACATCAGACTTTCCGTCAGTATACTAGGGTTATATCAACGAAGGGTCGACGAGGATGCCGACAGTTACCAATGGAACCATAATGTCATCGGTGTATCGTCTCTTCTTCATCAACATGACAACGTCTGTAAATAATTTACCGACGGAAAAACCTGTCCGTCGGTATATTGCTTCAAGCTGTGGCGACGGAACGTTTGTCCGTCGGTAAATGAAAGCCAAATACCGATAGTAGGTTTCCCGTCGGTAAATCGGCGAAGCAATTAAATTACGGGAACGATTCCCAGAATTTTTCCCCTCGTCGTGACTTTTGGCGTCACTATTTTCTGTCGAAGATTTTGCGCGAAAGTTTTTCCTACAGTATTTCTGACGGATGTATTTTTCGTCGGGAAAACATTTTATATGCTGACGGAATATGTGCGTTCCATCTGGAAGTGGCGACGGATTGGTTTCCGTCGGAAATTTTCTGACGCTATTACGTGATTTTCTTGTAGTGAAACCATCTATTCTGGGAAGTACGTCGTGTCAAGCTTCTTCTCCGTGTTTCTCTTCCTTTGTCTCCTTTCTCAATCTCTCGATTTCTCTCTAGGTTTTTTGGAATTAGCTGACATCAAAGCTCTCTTTTTCAGACTCTCTAAGGCTACTGCATCTGTCTCATAATGATGTATTTATACTTGGGACACTTTAAGTTAAAATTAGGGTCGTAACAAACCAAAAAATCTTGCAAAACTCTAGTTTTTACTTCAGCCCGACGCAGGCCACATTGGTGGCCCTACTTGCCACGGTCGTGGCTAGTGCCTAAACCTTTTTGTCACAATCATGGCTCAATATGCACGATCATTTCCTGAATGGAAGCTCTCTGTCACGACCGTGCCTCCATGTGTGCGATCATGACCTGGTTGCTCTGGCTCATCCCTCTCTGTCACGATCGTGGCCTGCTGTTCCACGATCGTGGGCTATGTCTTTGGCCTAAAAACTCCTCGTAGCAAACACATCAAGGTACCTTAAAAATATAACAACTAAGCTCAAAGACTCATACTAACCCACAAAAAACTTAAACACACAAACTAACACAATTACAACCTAAATACACATTCAACACTCAAATTCATACTAAATACATAACAAATTAAACCCTAAACACAATGCAAATGATAACTATCAACATCCCCATACTTAAGCATTTGTTTGTCCTCAAGTAAACAGAACAACAAACATAACAAACACATCAAACACGAAGCACACAATGCAAAAATGAGACAATGACTTCAACTTCATGAAATAAGTTTAATCTTGAACACAATCTGACAAGTTATTTCTAATCATTAACCTGTAAAATCTATGTCTAAGGGCTTTGATCTAAATATATAAGTTAACTAGGATTTCAATTACCCTTTTCAATTGTACACATATATTAATAATTATTTGGTCTTTCAGACTCTGTAACTATTCCTATGTACATTTTTCATGAAAATTCAAGCTTTTTACAAGTCTAGTAGGTTGTTATTAAGAACACATTTTTTTAATTAATAAAAAAATGGATTTAGTCTTTTACTCAGAAGCAAACATTGGTGATGAATGTCTATCCGGTTACTCGACTGATTCATTTATTAATAGCTTGGTTGAAATGTCATTATAGCCTTTTGACGCAAAGGCACACATTTATGATGTATATCGATCTGGTTACTCGACTATTATCACGTTTTCAACTGGCTATTAGCTCTATTCATAACCCAAAGGTCAGCAGGATAGTGATTTATTAACAAAACTTTTTTTCTTTCACCTACCTTATTGTTTTTAGCTATTTGTTTTCATGAAAAAATACTAGTTAAGCTACTTAAGTTAAAAGGCTTCAAGTTATGAATGAATGTGACAACCTAGAGGGTGCTAAATTTATAGTAAGTCCTAATTAAGCTGTAAATTTATCCAAAGAACCCTAATTCACTAATTTTGCGAGCTAATGATCATTTACAACCTACTAGACTATTTTTAAAATTAAATAAATTTCACTCATCTAAGCCATTGACACATTCAAACAATTTGCACAATACAACCTAATAACTATCATATGGTATGCAAAATCACATTCAAAAGTAAAAACATAGAATCCCTCCCCATACTTGAACAACACATTGTCCTCAATGTGAAAAGGAGGTACATATAAGCACACAACACATTGTCTTCAACTTTTTCTTTATGCGAGAACCATTAGGTTTCTAAATATGTTGGCAATGGATACAAATAATATCTATAAATCATATTTAGTAGATAAATTAAACTCTTTTAACTTATCTTTAATTGTCTAATTAAACAATTTAGATCTATAGATCAAGATTAACATCTTGCAATACAGTATGACTATCCAAATATTTAGGAATGTCAAAGTGATTTTGACTAATCTTTTCATACATGATTTTTTTTGTATAATTTAATCCTTTTATCATGTTCCAATTAAACATAGAGCATGGAATTAATATCAACTCTATTTTTTTAGTCCAATTATATTAGTTCTCCATCGTTAGCTATTGATTCAATTAACAACATTTATAAATTATTTACAAAATGTCATTTCACCTTGGCTAAAGATTTCCCAAATCAATATTAATGGAGAACGATGAAATTTTCTCCCTAATTACTTTAGGGTGATGAATCATATCTTGATCATTCAACTACCTCCATATAGTTCATGCTACATCTAATAACTATTGACTAAACTGCTTATGATTAGAGTATGTCATAAGTAGTATCAAAGCATAGCAATCTCTATATAAGACAACTTTAGAGACCACAAGTGAAATGATCACTTATACAATTATCACAATGAGAATTTCCATAGACTTACAAGTAATGTTCTAAATGAATTTCTTATATAGGGTCAATTAAGTGAACTTGTTCTCTAATAAGCACTTACAAATTTGTTTAAGTATCTCCGTACTTAATTAGTCCATGAGATTGACTATTTCCTTTATAAGGAAAAACATAATGTGTGCTAATCTTTTTACGTTCTATTAATATCCATTCTTAATAGAATAATAACTAGGAACAATTTAGGGCTAATACATAATTACAATATGAATATCACAATTATAATTTCATCATAAATTCATTTACAATGTATAATTATCTCATGAACTTTATCATATATATCTAAATATGTACAAGATAAAGAATTCCTTTAAATTATTATTTTATCACTAAACTATAACTATTCGATTGACTATAGGGCATAAACTAATAGCAACTCCAAGTAGGGGTGACAACAGAGCACCATAGACTGCTGAAGGTAAGAAAGAGGAAAAGGCAGAAGAGAATTAGAGTCTAATGAGGTACATTGTGTTTCTTGACATTCTTTGTCTAGTGCCCCGCTCACATTAAACATCTGTGCCCGTATGTCCATCAGATATTCAAGTACATGTCCGACGGAAGCGATGCACTAACTATATCACTTTCACTAACTCATGACATCATAATTTAAATCATAAATCTTATGGTCTCCACAACACAAATTTCCTCATTTCATTTCATAAAACATAAGATACAATGTAGCCTTACATATAACATCCATGTATATACATTATCGATAACCTATTAGAGTCTACAACTCTGTCTATAAAACATGCTACATACATAAGGAAGTATACAAAAGTTTATCTAAATCTTTCAGTCCCAACTGACTGACATTTGAGCCACATCTTTTATCCAAAAGCAGTACTAGATCTCTTCTAAGCAGTCTTAGAAGCTATATCATCTCTCTCGAACCTAAAAAGTCAACGCTGCAATTTTGTTGAATTTTGCGAACTTAGTGAGTTAACCACTCTCGATGGTTCGCCCGAGGATGGTTCACCCATATCACTTAACACAATAATTCCTACAATCACATAATTCACATCATTTCATTTATCATCATATAGCATCACAAAACACTTTATTCATCAGTTTTCTCATTTTTCATTTAACTTAATTCAATAATACATTGCAAGCATTCAAATCATACAATTCAAGTGTATATGTAATGTTTATGAGACTCACATTAGTTTATTACATTGTTGTGATCGAGTGTATTTTTCACTATCCCGTATTCTTTATGGATACCAAGCTCATTAATATTGTCCCTTATTCGTCATAGATACATGGCTCATTTTACATAGTGAGCTAGAGGCTCTTACCACATTCTGAGCTTTAAGCTCTTTTTCACTGACGACTATGGTCACAACTGCCTTTATCTTTCATGCATTTATGTAATGAAATGCACTATACGTATTCAATCATTGTGCTCAATCAATCACAATCATATTCTCTTTCTCATTCATATTTTTCTTCGGACCTAAGTCCGACATTCAACATTTAAGTGTTGATAACATTTATTCCATCAAATTCACATATAGTGATGAGCACTTACAATAGTTTTTATACATCAAACGCCTCGGACATTCAATGTCTGGATTTAGTACATACACATCACATAACAGTCAATACATAGTTTAACAAATAATTAATCAAAGTGAGACCATCTTAAGTTACTCACAGTTTGCTCCAGATAGCTTATTGCCTTGATGTCCCGACAATGTCTGGATGCAGTCTCTCTAATTGCTCCTCTATATCATACAAACATACATATTTACACATTACTACTTTGCACAATCACATAAGTACTCATTTATGCATATATGTATATGTGTTATGTACAATGCATGTTCAATGACAATCCCGGGTATATTTCCTTAATACACAACTCAAAATCAATTAACAGCACCTTCCAATCATTCTTTAATGCCTATTACACTTTAATCACCTTATTCAACATCAACTAGGTTCATTCAAGATCTCATTTAACCTTAAATACCTCATATGGAAGCACCCTTGCATTGATTGGTTCTTACGTCACTCAAAAGACAACTCCTTTTCTCTATAGGTCTGGCCACGATCATGGTGTCTCTGTTACGATTGTGACAGAAACTTTTAAACGAGCACCACGATCATGACAGAAACTTTTAAACGAGCACCACGATTGTGACAGAAACTTTTAAACGAGCACCACGATCGTGACATAAACTTTTAAACGAGCACCACGATCGTGACATAAACATTTTCTGACCAGGCCACGATCGTAGGGTAAGGCCACGCTCATGACAGAAACTCATTTTGTCAGGCCAAGATTGTGGGTTGAGGGCCACGATTGTGCCCTGCAATTTCTGCCTCCTCTCACACAAATTCAACACATATATTCTAACATCAATTTCACACCAATTTTCCATAATTCATTACCTCTAATGCAAATCATTCCACACTAATTCAACTACTAATTTGATTGCATTAACTTTCAAACCTCTAATAATTTGATTTATCATTTTTTCAACTAATTCTCATCATTCATGTAATCCTATCCTTTTCCATAATATCTCCTTTATAAGTATCAAACAATTCATTCTTCAAAATTCATCACTTCGAGTTGATAACCGCTTCATTTATACTTCAACTTTCAGTTCAATAACACTACACACAATTCAAAACCCATGATTATCACAAACACCAAAAACAGAACCTATTCATATACACTTTTATCATCAATTTCCTGCACATTTTCTACTTCATTAATACCTTCATTTTAACCCTATCTATCACTTTATTTTAGCTAAATTCAAGACACTATAATACTTACTTTTATTAGCCCTAAACTCATCATTTATCACTCATCAAAACACAAAAGTAAGTCATAACTCTATTTACCTCTTCATAAACACGCACACGTATCATCATATTTCAAACTTTCTTTTTCATAATCATTCATCTTCCAAATTTATCATCATAAATGTTTCATTTAACACTACCCATGAAGATTAAAGCATAACTTACTTAATAAAAACTTCAAAATCTTTAAGATCTCTCTTAACCCTAGCTCTCTTCAAAGAGAGAGCAAGATAGGGGTAACAAGTGAAAGATGAGGGCTAGATTCATAATGGAAGTGGTAAATCAAAATCCTAAAAGAGAAGAAGAAGAGAAAGCCACGAAGAAGGTGAGGACAAGAGTCAAAATGAAAAAACTATAAGGAGAGTGTCTTGCAATGGGAAAATTGTGAGAGATGAGTGGTGAGTGGTAGTGCCACTTATCACTCTATCATGGTCCCATTTAGACCCTTTTTAATGACTAGTCTATTTATCTCCAATTGTCTCCCAATTTTAAATGGCACTTATCAATAAATCCTAATATCATTTATAAAAATTTCTACTGCCAATTGACTCTTATTTCTACTTTCATTTATCAATTGTCTTACCACTTGGCATTTTTTCTAGTCTAAAAATACCCAAAATTTTAGAAAATTTCCAATTTCACCAAAAATCTTAAATCAATACTTACCACACCAATTCAATTTTCAGTACATATAAACCACAATTCATGTCAAAAATCACATTTATAAATCAACTATACCTGAAAAATGTCAGTGAATGTATGTACAATCATTTTAATGTGTGTGAGAATTAATATTCACATATGTGTTTATGCTATATTATGCATGAGAATGAAATGCACTTTCTAACTTCTTAATAATCTCTCATGTATAGTATTATGGGGTTCTAACCCTTAACATGGGATAACGGGATGTTACAATTCTCCCCTTCTTAAGAAATTTTATCCTCGAAATTCTTACCCGAGTCATCGAATAGGTGGAGATATTGTCTCCTCTTATGCTCCTTTGCTTCCTAAGTCACTTCCTCACTCGAAGGATTCTTCCAAAGGACTTTCACCAATGGTATTACTCAGTTTCTCAGTTTTTTAGTTTGATATCCCACTATCTTGATCGGCTCTTCAACATAACTCAGATTACTAGCTATTTCAATCTCCTGATTAGATAATACATGCATTGGATCAGATCGGTATTTTCTGACTATACTCATATGAAATACACTGTGTATTTGAGACATCTTATTCGATAAAGCTAACTTATGTGCCAATGGTCTTATCCTTTCATTGATCTTATAAGGACTAATGTACCTAGGGCTTAGCTTACTCTTTTTACCAAATCTCAATGCTCCTCGCCAACGTGAGACCTTCAGAAACATTTTGTTTCCTACACTACATTCCATATCCCTTTGATGCTATTCAATATAGCTCTTCTGTTTATCTTGAGCTGCTTTAATTCTACTTCGAATCAGTTTTACCTTATCTATAGTATCTTGAATTAGTTATGGGCCTTCTACCATTCTCGAGCCCTCTTCATCCCAATATAGAGGCGATCGACATTTTTTGTCATACAATGCCTTATAAGGTGCTATTCTGATACTATTGTGATAGTGGTTGTTATATGCAAACTCAATGTTATATACTGATCCCATGCTCCTTACACATGATCTGAGCATATCCTCAACAGTCTTAATCATCCTCTCACTTTGTCCATCTGTTTGAGGATGAAATGCAGTACTAAAGTTCAACTTCGTACCCATAGTTGACTATAGACTCTTTCAGAACCTTGAAGTAAATATAGGATCCCTATCTACAATGGACTTCGGAACACCATGCAGTCTAATTATCTCATCCATATATCTTCGAGCTAACTGGTATAGTGAGATATTCTTTCTCACTGGTAAGAAATGGGCCGACTTAGTCAATCAGTCCACCATAACCCATATGGCGTCTTGTTTCCTTGGAGTCTTTGGCAATCCCATTACGAAATCTATGGTAATTCGTTCTTATTTCCACTCTAGAATAGGTATCGAATGAAGCTTTCTAACTGGAGCTTGATGCTCAGCTTTAATCTGCTGGTATGTTAAACACTTAGCTACATAGTCAACTACTTTCCTTTTCAGCCCTGGCCATCAGAAATGTTACTTCAGCGTATTATACATCTTGGTCATACCAGGATGCATAGCATAAGCTGCTACATGCGCCTCCTCCAGAATTTCCGTTCTCAAATTATCAATGTCAGGCACGCATAACCTCTGGTTAAACCACAATGTTTTATCTTTTAGCTCAAACTCAGAATTTGGATTCATTTTCAACTTCTCTATAAATTTTACCATTTTAGGGTCTTTACTTTGTACCTTTCTGCTTCTGACATGCAATATTGGCCTCAGTCTTAGTGTGGCTATCAATGCCTCCTGCTGCTCTAGATTCAACACCACATTCAAAGCTCTCAATTGAATCACGCCCGATAACCTCGATAACTGAATCTGAGCTATAATGCTATTCTACTTTCTACTTAATGCATCGATCACCATATTAGTTTTTTCTCAGATGATACTCAATTGTACAGTGATTATCTTTCAATAACTCTATCCATCTCCTCTGTCTCATGTTCAATTCTTTTTGACTCAACAGATATCTCAAACTCTTATGACCAGTGTATATTTGGAATGTCTCTCCATATAAGTAGTGTCTCCATATCTTTAGAGCAAAAACTACTGAAGTAAGCTCTAAATCATGTACCGGATAATTATTCTTGTGAGGCCTTAATTGTCTCGATGCATAGGCTATCACCTTACCATACTGCATTAACACACATTCCAATCCTCGCTGCGAAGCATCATTGTATACTACATATCTTCCAGTTCCCGATGGAATAGTCAACACTAGTGCTAAAGTCAACTAATGTTTCAGTTCCTTAAAGCTTCTCTGACACTCATCACTTCATCTAAAAATCACATTCTTCCTCAGAAGTTTAGTTAGAGGGGATGAGATCAGTGAGAACCCCTCAACAAACCTCCGATAATATCCAGCTAATCCTAGGAAACTCAGGATTTCTGATACATTCTTCGGATCCTCCCACTTCATTACTGCCTCTATCTTCTTTGGATCTACTTGTATACCTTGTCCATTTACTACGTGACCAAAAACACTACTTGACTCAGCCAAAACTCACATTTATTGATTTTGGAATATAGTTATTTCTCTCTCATAATTTGTATGATTACTCTCAAGTGCTCAATATGCTCTTCTCTGCTCTTTGAATACACTAACTTATCATTGATAAACACAAATACAAAATGATCCAAGTAGGGCTAAAATACCTTATTCACCAATACCATAAATGCAGCTAGGGCATTGGTTAACCCAAATGGCATTACTAAAAACTCATAATGTCTATACCTACTTCTAAATGCATTCTTCGGTATATTAGCCTCTGCTATCTTTAACCGATAGTACCCAAACCTCAAGTCCAATTTAGTAAACACCTGAGCTCTCTGAAACTAATAATGTAGATCATTGATTCTAAGCAACGAGTACTTGTTCTTCACTATTACCCAATTCAATTGCTTATAATCGATGAATAATCTCATTGTTCCATCCTTTTTTTCACAAATAAAACTAGAGTTTCCCATGGTGATACACTGGGTCTAATGAAACCTTTTTCCAACAACTCATATAGTTGGACCATCAACTCCTTTAGTTCTATAGGTTTCATCCTATATGGAGGAATAGATATAGGAGCAGCACCTGGAACCAGATCGACCGTGAATTCTGTTTCCCAATCTGGAGGTAAGCCAGATAACTCAATGGGAAGCACATCCAGGAATTTCCTAATAGAAGAAATGTCTTGTACATTCTGCTCAGTTAGAGTATCACATTTTCCTTGCATCAACCTCAAGGCAGTCATAAATGGGGTCAGTCTGGTTGGCACTATTGGACTAATACTTCTAAAAACTGCTCTCAATTGATTAGGAGATTCTAGTTACCTCCTTAGTATAGAAATTCATGATAGCCCTATGAGCAGTGAGTCAATCCATGCCTAGTATAGTATCTATCTCCCTTAATTGTAATACAATTAAGTCTGCCTCTAATTCTGCCTGATCAATTCAAATCAAGCCCCTTTTGCAGACCTCTCCTATTACTGTGATATCGCCTATTAGTATACTCACCTCTATATCTCAATAGCTCTCTATCACAATGCAACCTAGATGGCATATACAGTGCGATAAAGGAACATGTAAATCCAAGATCTAGCAATGCAAAAGCTTCATAAGAAAAAATAAGCAACACACCTGTAACAATATTTGGAGAATTCTGAGCCTCCTGTCTGGTCATTGCATACAGTCAGGCTTGAGACTGCAGTTGGTTGCTCCGCACCTCAGTCTCGACAATAAGACCCCCAGAGTTCATTCTACCTTTACGATGGCCTCTCTGTCCAGACCCACTAGCTCGGCTCTACTAGACAATAGTTTTAGTTACTCCTCCTCCTTTCCTTCCAGACGGTTCTCCAGATACAACTGAACAATCCTTGATTTGATGATCAAAAGAACAGCATCGAAGGCAAGCTTTTGTCAACTTCCAGCATTCACCATTATGCTTCTTCCCATAATGCTCACAATTCTGTAACTAACCTGATACTTCGCCTCTTCCACTGCTAGATTGCACAAAGCTACACGAACCCCAACTGTCTTGATCGAGTCGGTGGTCTAAAAGATCTGTTCTGACACTTACTAAACCTCCTGCCAGAACCATCCTGAGATTTATTAGGCCTTTTCAGTCTAGACTCTGATCTGTATTTAGATTGAGCGTCATTCAACAATTGCTCGATTCGGATCGAGACATCCCATAGTTTAAAAAAACTACCCAGGTTAGAAATGGCTAACCTCGTCTGCATCTCCATGTCCAACCCGTCTTCAAATCTCCTGCACTTGCGTTCCTCAGTAGTAATCAAGGCAGTAGCATAACCCATCAGCTAATTAAACTTAATCTCATACTCAGCCACTAATAAACTACCCTGCTTTAAATCCAGAAATTCTTTAATCTTTCTGTCCAGGTAGATTTTAGGCATGTAGTTCTCCTTAAAGACTTTTAAAAAGTCTCCCCACCTCAAGTTATAAGGCCTAGCGGTATTGTCTGGAACAGTTTTTCACCATTGGTAGGTTGGGCCTTACAATAAGGAAACTACATAAACAAACTTCTCGTCTGACTCACAATCCATCTGATCAAAAATTCTCTCTATTCTCTCTAGTTATCTCTCGACCTCTACAGGATCTATACTTTTATAAAAGTTCACAGAACCCTTGCTTCCGTAGATTATTGTAACTCCTTTCCCTTCTCTCAGGAATTCTTAGACTTATTCTCTCCGATCGAGACATCGAAGATTCCCTACTAGCTTCTATTGACTCTAGGTCATTTATCTCAGCTGATTTCCAACTTGATCACCTATGGCGGATGACCTATAATCGACAATAACTTCGATTACTATCCACATTTCTCACGATATTTCATTTCTAACATTCCTATATATCCCTATGGATGTCAACCATACTCTGATACCAACCACTGCAGTGCCCCGATCCTATTAGAAATTTGTGCCTGTACATCCATCAGACAATCGAGCACATGCCCAACAGAAGCGGTGCACTAACTATATCACTTTCACTAACTCATAACATCATAATTTAAAACATAACTCTTATGGTCTCCAAAACACAAATTTCCTCATTTCATTTCATATAACATAAGATATAATGTAGCCTTACATACAACATCCATGTATATACATTATCGACAACCTATTAAAGCCTACAGCTTTGTCCACAAAACATGCTACATATATGAGGAAGTATACAAAATTTTATCTAAATCTTTCAATCCCAACTGACCAACCTTTGAGCCATGTCTTCTATCCAAAAGCAGCACTAGATCTCTTCTAAACTGTCTTAGAAGTTATGTTGTCTCTCTCAAACCTGAAAAGTCAACGTTGCAATTTTAATGAGTTTTGCGAACTCAGTGAGTTAACCATCCTCAATGGTTCACCCATATCATATAACACAATAATTCCTATAATCATATAATTCACATCATTTCATTTATCATCTTGTAGCATCACAAAACACTTTATTCATCTGTTTTCTCATTTTTCATTCAACTCAATTCAACAGTACATTGTAATCATTCAAATCATAAAATTCATGTGTATATGTAATATTTATGAGACACGCGTTAGTTTATTATATTGTTGTGACCGAGTGTCTTTTTCACTGTCTCGTATTCATTATGGATACCGAGCTCATTAATATTGTCCCTTATCTATTAAGGATACAGGGCTCATTTTACATAGTGAGCCAGAAGCTCTTCCCACATTCTAAGCTTTAAGCTCTTTTTCATTGGCGACTCTGGTCACAACTACCTTTATCTTTCATGGCACTTACCACATTTTGAGCTTTAAGCTTTTTTTCACTGACGACTCTAGTCACAACTACCTTTATCTTTCATGCATTCATATAATGAAATGTACTACACGTTTTCAATCATTGCACTCAATCAACCACATTCACATTCTCTTTCTCATTCACATTTTTCTTCGGACCTAAGTCCGGCATTCAACATTTAGGTGTTGAGAACATTTATTCCATCAAATTCACATACAATGAGCACTTACAATAGTTTTTATGTATCAAATGCCTCAGACATTCAATGTCCAGAATCAGTACATACATATCACATAACAGTCGATACATAATTTCACAAACCATTAATCAAAGTGAGACCATATTAGGTTACTCACAGTTTGCTCCAGATAGCTTATTGCCTTAATTTTCTGACAATATATGGAAACAGTCTTTCTAATTGCTCCTCTATATCATGCGAACATACATATTTACACATTACTAATTTGCACAATCACATAAGTACTCATTTATGCACATATGTATATGTGTTATGTACAATGTATGTTCAATGACAATCTCAGGTACATTTCCTTAATACATAATTCAAAATCAATTAACAACACCTTCCAATCATTCTTTAATACCTATTACACTTTACTCACTTTAATTACCTTATTCAACATCAACTAAGTTCATTCAAGATCTCATTTAAGCTTAAATATCTCATATGGAAGCACCCTTGCATTGATTGCTTCTTACTTCACTCAAAAGGCAACTCTTTTTCTCCATAGGTCTAACCACTATCGTGGTGTCTCTGTCACGATTGTGACAGAAACTTTTGGAGCTGTACCATGATCGTGGCATAATCATTTTCTGGCCAGGCCACGATCGTGGGGTAAGGCCACGATTATGACAGAACTCATTTTGTCAGGCCACGATCGTGGCCATGACTGTGCCCTGCAAATTCTTCCTCCTTTCACACGAATTCAACACATATATTCTAACATCAATTTCACACCAATTTTCCATAATTCATTACCTCTAATACAACATCATTCCATACTAATTCAACTATCAATTTGATTGCACTAACTTCCAAACCTCTGCTTGTTTGATTTTTCATTTTTTCAACTAATTCTCATCATTCATGCAATCCTATTATTTTTCCATAATATCTCCTTTATAAGTATCAAACAATTCATTCTTCAAAATTCATCACTTCAAGTTGATAACCTCTTCATTTATACCTTAATTTTTAGTTCAATAAAATCTACACACAATTCAAAACCCATGATTATCACAAACACCAAAAATAGAACCTATTCATATACACTTTCATCATCAATTTCCTGCACATTTTCTACTTCATTAACACCTTTATTTTAACCCTAACTATCACTTTAATTCATCTCAATTAATGACACTATAATACTCCTTTTTATTAGCACTGAACTTATAATTTATCACTCAACAAAACACAAAAGTAAGACATAACTTTATTTACATCTTCATCCACACACACATATCATCATATTTTAAACTTTCTTTTCCATAATCATTCATCTCTCAAATTTCTCATCATAAATGTTTCATTTAGCACTGCCCATGAAAATTAAAGCATAACATACTCGATAAAAACTTCAAAATCTTCAAGATCTCTCTTAACCCTAGCTTTTTTCACTCACACGTGCATCATCATTCAAAGGTGGTAGGGTTGAGTTGTTAGTGAAAAATGAAAGAGAGAGCAAGATAGGAGTAGCAAGTGAAAGATGAGGGTTAGATTCAGTGTTAATGGAAGCTGGTGGATCAAAATCGTGAAGGAGAAGAAGAAGAGAAAGCCATGAACAAGGTGAAGATAAGAGTCAAAATGAAAAAACTATAAGGAGAGTGTCTTGCAATAGGAAAATCGTGAGAAATGAGTGGTGAGTAATAGTGCCACTTGTCACTGCCACTTGTCACTCTCTTATGGTCCCATTTGGACCCTTTTTAATAACTAGTATATTTATCTCCAATTTTTACTCCAATTGTTTCCTAATTTTAAATGGCACTTGTCAATAAATACTAATTTTATTTATAAAAATTTTCACTGCCAATTGACTCTTATTTCTACTTCCATTTATCAATTGTCCTACCACTTGACATTTTTCCTAGTCTAAAAATACCCAAAATTCTAGAAAATTTCCAATTTCACCAAAAATCTTAAATCAATACTTACAGACACCAATTCAATTGTCAACACATATAAACCACAATTCATGTCAAAAATCACATTTATAAATCAATTATACTTGGAAAATGTCAATGAATGCATGTACAATCATTTTAATGTGTGCAAGAATTAATATTCACATATGTGTGTATGTTATAGTATGCATGAGCATGAAATGCACTTTCTAACTTCTCATAATCTCTCGTGTATAGTATTTTGAGGTTTTTACCCTTAACATGGGATAACAAGATGTTACACTTTGTATGCAAATCTTAGCCATTTGTTATACTGGGTTGAGTTGAGTTGAGTTAATTATCTGGTAACTATTAACCTTCTTAATTTCGATTGCTACAAGATATGGCTTTTAGTCTATTTAAATAGAAAAATTAGACTGCTTGTTTGTTGGTGCAAGGCTCTTCTTTTCTTTTTGGTCACTGAGATTAAACAATTTAATTATATAGGATTGGGAATTATGTTATTGGATTATTTTTAGCATATTACTTGGTAAGTATACAGATAATTTAGTATGAGTTTTAATAGTGTTGCTTAATTTACTGGGCAACATGTTATTTAATTTGAAGCAGTAGCTTTTTTTGTAATGAATTGTTCTATTGTCTTATCACATTAAAGTTTTTTATGCCATTTGGAGTCTGCTAAGAACATGCTTTATATGGGTCGGGCAACGTAGCAGGAATTAAGCCTTTGAATATGTATCTTATTAGCTAATAAGCTAAGGTTGTCTTGAAATAGAATCAAAAGATGGGGGAGTTACCAATAATCTTGAAGCCTCCTATGCACAAAAAGCCCTCTCAAATTATTAAAACTGGTAGCATGTTATCCAAAGAAAGGTCATTTGTTAAACGAATGATTCAAAGTAGTTGAGGAAAATTAGGAGGAAGATTTGCTAGTTGTTAGTGTGTTGTTTACTTAACGTTCAAGTTATTGAAGTCAATTAAGATAGCTTCCTAGTTTTAAGTCAAGTTTGTTATTTCCTCAATGTTCATGTAAGCTCTATATAGAGAGTAGTTGACTGATGAATAAATTGTTGAGCACATTTGATTATTGATTTTGCATCTTGTCTTCTTGCACTGTTATTTCTAACATTGTGATATCAGAGACAGGTTATAACTTAGGCTTCTAAATGCTCTTATGCAAATTGGTGTCAAGCATTTCAGTTATCAATATGTCACAACCACAAATTCTAATGTTCAAAGGTGATTCCTACGAGTATTGGAGCATCAAGATGAAAACCTTTTCAAATCCCAAGATCTTTGGGATCTTGTAGAAACAAGGCTTAAGCCATATTCTTTATTCAGCAAGCTATTGATGAGTCCATTTTTTCAAGGATAGTTGTAGTGTCCACAACCAATCAAGCATGGAACATCCTTAAGACTGAGTATCAAGGCTCGACAAAGGTGATAACTGCCAAATTTCAATCCTTTAGGAGAAATTTTGAAACTGTAAGCACGAAAAATGATGAGCAAATTCAAACACATCTTGCTCGAGTCTTTTGTATTGTTAGTCAGATGAGAACATATGGAGATAAAATCACTGATGAAACAGTCATGGCTAAGATCTTGAAAAGCTTGGCTCTAAAATTCAATCATTTCGTTGCTGCCATTAAAGAATCAATGGATCTCTTTGAGCTAACAGTTAATGAGCTCATGGGCTTGTTGCAAGCTCATGAGGCCAGAATTAACAGAAATACAAATTAGGAAGAAAAATAAGAGTTTTAGGTTCAGGGGGAGAAAGGAAGATCCTACCTCTAAAAGGGAGATCTGGATATAGGAGCAGAGGACGTGGAAGGAATTTTTTTGGTTTAATGCACCTATTGCAAGAAATTTGTACACAAAGAGGAAGACTGTTATAACCTAGATGATCAAGCTAAATTTGCTAAAGAGGAAGATGATTATTTATTTATGACAAATGTAAGTTCTCAAAATTTTTCTAAAGAAATATGGTTTCTTAATACTATGTGTTCAAATCACGTAATGGGAGATAAAGACAAGTTCAAAGAGTTGGATGAAAGTCAAAAATCTCAAGTGAGATTGGGAAATGATAAACAAGTGCATATAGAAGGAAAAGGTATGGTAGGAGTTGTGATTAATGGAAAGGAGAAGCTGATTAAAAATGATTACTATGCTCCATACTTAGCACATAATTTAATTATTGTTAGTCAAGTAATTGAATCTAGATACACATTTTTATTTGAAAAAGAAACTTATGTAGTCAAGAAAGGATCTGTTGAGGCTTTATTACATGCAAACATGACATAAAATGAAATTTTCCCTATTTCTTTTGCTTGTACAACTCATGCTATAATGAGCAGTAAGGTTCATGAATCAGAAATGTGGCATCAACGTTAAGGTCATCTTTACATTAAAGGATTACAATTGCTTGCAAATAAAGATATGGTGAAGGGCTTACCAAAGATTCAAGAGCTAGAGCATATATGTGAAGGATGTGCACTTGGCAAGCAAGCAAAGAGATCTTTTCCTCAAAGACAGCCTACAAGAGCAACAAAACAATTGGAACTGTTTTATGCTGACATTTGTGATCCAATAAGAACTGAATCTCATGCCAGTAACAAGTATTTTATGCTTTTGATTGATGATTATTCATAGATGAGCTCAATTTTTTTTTGAAGTTTGAATCTGGAGCTTTTGAGCACTTCAAAAGGTTCAAAACCTTGGCAGAAAATTAGTGCAATGAGAAGTTGAAGACACTAAGGACAGATAGAGGAGGAGAATTCACTTCCAAGGAATTTGTCAAGTTTTGTGAAGAACAAGTTATCAAGAGAGAGCTTACTGCTCCTTATACTCCTAAGCAAAATGGAATAATAGAACGCAGGAACAGAACAGTAGTGGAGATGGCTTGTTCCATGTTAAAAGCCAAGGACATAGAAAATGAGTTATGAAGAGAAGCCACAGTAACTACAGTTTACCTGCTTAATATCTCGCTGACAAAAGCCATACGGAACATGACTCCTTATGAAGCCCGGAATGGATCAAAACCTTCAATGAATCATTTGAGAATTTTTGGGTGCGTTTGTTATGCTTTAATTGTTCATGGTAGGCATAAGCTTGAACAAAAGTCCAAGAGATGCATTTTTATCAGATATAGTTTATGTTTAAAACCATATAGGTTTTTTGATCCTGAAACCAAGAAGATAGTGGTCAGTCAAAATGTTCAGTCTTTGAAAAACTGAACTTCAAGGAAGTTGTATCAAAACAAGCTCCTATTTTGAATTCAGAATTATACAAAAAGGAGACAAAAGCAAGCAAGGAAGAATTTGAGATTGAACTAACATCTTGTAACAGCAGCTTAATTAATAGCCCAAAGTCTCCACATAGTGAGACACTAAATGAATCAGCTCAACTATGAAGGAGTGAGCGTGGCAGAATCCCACGACGTAGATATGAGATTGAGGGGGAGGATGATGGTTGCAGATTTGCTTTGTTTGCTGGAGATCCAGTGAGTGCTGAAACAACTATGCAGAATGAGGTTTGGAGAAATGCAATGTAAGATGAAGTAGCAACTATTGAAAGGAACAAAACATGGGACTCACTGAACTACCAGCTAAAAAGAAGACATTCTCTCTCAAATGGATATTCAAGACCAAATATCACTTGAATAGGAGCATTCAAAAGCACAAAGTCAGGCTAGTAACTAGAGGATATACTCAAGAGTTTGGTGTGGACTTTGAAGAAACAATTTCATCAGTTGCAAGGCTCGAAACAATTAGAGTAATTCTTGTTCTAGTAGCTTATCAATAATTGATAGTATACTAGTTTGATGTAAAGTCTGCATTCTTAAATGGTGACTTGAAAGGAGAGGTATATGTGGAGCAACCAGAAGGCTTTAAAATTCCTAGAGAAGAACATAAAGTTTATAAGCTAAAAAAAAGATTTGTACAGGCTAAAACAAGCCTCATGAGCATGGTACAATAAGATCGATAAATTTTTCCAATTAAATGGTTATCAGAAGAGTACAAACAAGCCAACGTTGTTTGTAAGAAACAAGGATTTGAGGATATTGTCTTGATAAGTTTGTATGTTTATGATATGATATATATTGGATCTTGTTCTTAATTGATCTTAAAGTTTAGAGAATCTATGATGAGCAGGTTTAACATGGCAGAGCTAGGAAAGTTAAATTACTTTCTAGGTCTGAGGTGAAGCAAACAGGAAAAGGAATATTTTTGTCACATAAAAAGTATACAGTGGAGCTACTCAAGCAATTTGGAATGGACCATAAGGCAGCTACAACTTTCATGAATACCATTGAGAAGCTAAAAGAACAAGATGGCATAGAAATGGCTGAAGTAAAAAGATTCAGAAGATTAGTAGGACGTCTTATTTACCTTACTCATACTTATCCAAGTATTAGCTTTATTGTAAGTCTTATATCAAGATTTATGCATAGTCCTACACAACATCATTATAGAGCAGCTAAGAGGATTTTAAGATACATAGCCAGAATGAGAGATTATGGGATTTGGTATTTTCAAGTTGGAGACTTATACTGAGAGATTATACAGATAGTGACTAGGAAAGGTCACAAGATGACAGGAAGAGTACTACAGGTAATTGCTTCAGTATGGGATTAGAAGTTGTTTCATGGATGTAGAAAAAGCAAAGCACAGTAGCACTGTCTTGCACAGAGGCAGAATATGTTCCAACCACAATTGCTGCATGTCAAGGAGTATAGATTCGAAGGCCTTTTAAGTGACTTGAATCAAAAGCAATCTAAAGCAACACCATTTTACTGTAACAACTTATCTACTATGGTGATGACAAGGAATGCAATGATGTGTGCTAGGACAAAACATATAGAGATTAAGCATCACTTTATAAGGGATCTTGTTGCAAGTGAAGAAATCAAGGAGTTCTGTAGATCAAAGATGCAACTGACTGATCTATTCTCAAAGCTCTACCGCAAGTCAAGTTTAAAGAACTCAGAAATCTATTGTGTATAACTAGCTTTGAATCAAGGGGAGTGTTGAACAAATGATTCAAAGAAGTTGAGGAAAATCTAGAGGAAGATCTACTAACTATTAGTTTGTTGTTTACTTAACGTTCAAGTTGTTAAAGTCTATTAGGATAGCTTCCTAGTTTTAAGTCAAGTTTGTTATTTCCTCAATATTCATGTAAGCTCTATATAAAGAGCAGTTGACTCATGAATAAATTGTTGAGCACATCTAATTATTGATTCCGCATCTTGTCTTCTTGCACTATTATTTCTAACGTCATTTCAATCTATTGGATTATTATATCACATGTAATTAAAAAAATACCAACATGATGGGTGTGGTAGTTAAGGGTGGTTTTCTTATTTGAAACTATATATAACCATTACCTCTTTTGGTTCTATTCTTGCCTATTAAGATTACTTCTATGACAACCATCAAATAAGTAAAAAAGAACAGAAGTGATAACGAAAGGATAAAAGAATAGAAAAGTGGAAGAGATTCAACATCAAACAATGTTATGGATCAAGGTACGAAAATTGATTTTTATGTGAGAATTATATATGTTTAAGATCCTATAGAATTGTATAATAACGAGAAGAAATTCTACATATGGTATCCAAGCATTAGGTTATGAACTTTATGATTCTCCGTTACGTTTTTTAGTTTTGAACCATTTTCATGCTTTTCTATTTAGAAAAAACCGATACATATATCTACTGGGCAATTTTATTTTGAAGTATGTGAGAGATGCATGTTTTTCTCGATGATCCAAGACATTACCAGTGATGATTTTTCTCTTAGTGGTGCAAGCAAGCATCGATACCTACCGTGTTAGTCATGTGTGCAGCTATTGTGATGCAGCATCATCACTATGATTAAAAGATGTAGGAATAAAAGATGCATGAATTGGTTGTTTTAATAACAGATATAACATATGCATGAACTTGAATGTGAAGAGTGTATGCATGATGTTCATAATATTAAACCATAACAGAGAAGAGTGCATGCATTTTTTTGTTAAGCTTACGTAAAAGGTGTTTATCTTATTAAACAAAAACATATACACTACATACATTTATGACAAAGTTCACGTAAACAATAAACAGTGTTTATATTAGTAAACAACACATATATACACTACAGGCATTTATGGTAAAGTGTACTTTAACAGTCTGTTTGGTTACTGTCTCCAATATGCAGAGACGGAACGAGACGGAAATTTGGAGACGGAACAGAACAGAAATTGGAGACAGTGAGCTGTTTGGTTGTGATGGA
>JAOTAY010042032.1:0-21764 GCA_025629805.1 Erythroxylum baracoense
ACCATTTACATCAAAATACAAGACATTAACTACATCACAAAAACAAACTCAAATGTACATCTTGTCAAAACAAAACATAACTTTCTTTACCCATTGTAGTTGTCTTTGTCCTAATCTTTAAACCTTCTTGTCAGAACCTACACAGAGGCAAAACCACCGTGCTAAACATAAAGCTTAGTGGGGAATCACTAATCAAAATATGATTTGGTGACTATTTTCTAACAATTGTATAACATTCATATATACAGAATCAAATCACATTTCAAATAATCTTTAATTGTGAATATAAAAATGCAATCCAATCAACATGTATCTCATACTAGAATATGTCAAATCAAAATAGGATATATTTGTTTCAGAGCAAAACTTACAAGTATCAAAACATAATATCCAAATTTCAGAACTGAACTTTAAAGTACCATAACAGAACTTGTCTGTATATTATACCAGAACAGAAATTAGTTATTTCAGAACAGAGATTAATTATATCAGAACTGAGCATGTAACAAAATACAAAACAAACTAGCCTGCTAAACCTTTTTACAGAAGTGGGTAACGGGATTAGAACAGAAGATACCACGTTTTGTATTTGGAATAGAAAAGACTTAAGTCTTTGAAACAGAAGACACAGAAGTGTCTAAAATCAGAAGACACCGGAGTGCCTGGTACAGAAGAAACCTTAGTGTCTGGTTACAGAAGACATCTTAGGGTCTAATTGCAGAAGCAGCTGCTAACCCTTCTAGGCATGCCTATTTACCCACCTCTAGGACTTAACAGTTTTAAAACAAAATAGGTTTAATTCAGAATTCTCTTAAGGGAAACATATTGCAACACATGCCACTTTATTCCATTTTGTTCAACTTGACATAATCACTGATTTTCAAATAAACTAACATACCATACAATTACAAGTATGTGCAATAATACATCAATAAAGGTATTGAGTCTTCACAAATTGTGTATATTCACAGAAATAGAAAGCACTTCCAACATAATCCCAACTATCAAACTCCTCGAACAATTGATGGTCCGAAATTATCACAATATTATAACAAAAATTCCCAATTCACATACATCCATATTCAATTCATAATATATAAGCCTTTTGAACTCGTTCATTCATGATCACACCAAGCAATTCAACATTGTACACCATACATCCTTTACATTATCATCTCAATTAATCATGCATAATTAAACTAACTATTGCTCAATTAACCTTATACAGTCATCAATTGCACAAAATCTCATTTTTTCACCTTCCTAACCATTTCTCACAATTGTGGGATAAGGGACCCGAAACCTCCAAACAGTTATTTTCACAGGACAATTTTTGGGTCAGTTTTGTATGACCATTTTGACATAGAAAATGACGTTTCTAGGCAATAAGTTCTATAAAACATTGTTCCTCTATGTCTTAAGTTTTGATAACACCAACAATCAGATCATTGGGACTTCTAAATCTTGAGATATAAGCAAAACATCACAAGCTGCTCCAAAACAGGGGCAGAATCAGATCACCTATCTCGATCTCAATTTCTAAGGTCATAGAGCCATAATGAAGTCAGAGTTTCTTCTAGAGATATTTATCTCTATGTCTTAGGTTTCATTTTCAACTAAAAGCACACAATTTAGGGGTCTTTATACTGAGTTATGACTCAAACAATATGAATGACTCAAACAAACCCCCACTACACAATGTTCTCTTGTCATCTTCAACCATTTCTATCCAAGATAACACCAAAATAACGACAAATAAACATGCTAGAAATAATTCCACATCCAAATGAATCTTTATATCCATTCAATCTTACACAAATACAGAAATCAACTAAGTGAAGTCCCAAGCCTTAAAATTGACAAAGTAGTTCTTCTAATGCTTTTCCTTCCCTTTCTCTTTGGTTTTTCTTGAATCACCAAGTGAAAAATGATGGGATGAAGAAGGTGAAATGGAGATAAGAAAAACATGAAGTGAAGCCACAAATTTTTGTCCATCTCCCCTCTCCATATGGCTTTTCATGAATGTTCTAGTTTTAAACACATGTTTCAATCTCATTGGTCCATATGTCACCATCCTATTGGACCATATGTTACAATCCCATTAGACCACATGTTACAATTTTATTAGACCATATGTTGCAATGCTATTAGACCATGTGTTACAATTCTATTGAACCATATGTTATAATTCTATTGAACCATGTGTTACGATTCCATTGGACACACATGCTTTAATCTTATTGGTCCATGAGTTAACTTTAGGAAAATTACAAATTGATCCTTACTATTCCTTTAATTCCTACATTTTCCTATGATCTTATCAGTTAATTTCATTCCCCTATCTCTTAATTTTCTAATGACATAAATTTCAAAAATTTTGGTTAATTATATCGAGAGTTATACCCCAAAAATCACAGGCTGTTCGAAAATAAAGACAGTAGCGAGAACTCAATTTCAAATCAGAATTCAAAAATCTTAGAGGCAGAATCAAATTTAGGTTCCTTCATAAAAGTTTTCTATCTATATTGTAAGTTTCAAACACAATAAAAATCATTCAATTTGATTCAGTATTCTATGAGTTATGCTCAAAAGACTGAAGACTATACAAAACAGTGTGAAGGTCTGGTGCACGATTATGCACAAGCACGATTGTGCACGTGGAAGTGCACGGGCGTGCACCATAAATGCATGGCTGTGCATTTTAAACACACAGATGTGCACACAAGGAAGAACAATCATGCAACCCTAAAAAGATATGCGGTGGTCACGATCGTGTATGTTCGTACACCCCTACTGCACATACCAACTTAAAAGAAGCATATATCTTAAGCCCGAGGTTCAAAATTAAAAACTTTATACCAATTGAAAGCTAAGACAATAAGCTACAACTTTTATAAAGACATATTTGCCTAATTATGCCTAGATCAGTACAGTTTAATCATTAAAAAACAAGATAGAAGTTTCAATGCTGTAGCCAAAGCAAGAACTCAAATTCAAGCTAAATTTCAAAACCCTTAGTGACAGAATTCAAATTTGACTTCTTCATGAAAGTTGTAGATAAATGTATCTAGTTTAATCTGTATTTAAAATAATCCCATTTTGATGTCTACAGGTTAAGATATGGCTGAAAAACTTATGGTTGTTCAGTGGAACCAAACCTTCTAATGAGTACCCAACACCTATCAAGTTTCTAACCATAATTCTTCATTAATTTTGTACACATTATATCCACTTCAAACATCAAACAGGACATTTTCTATCATGATACCAAGTTTAATACTCCCTTAGCTCACCAAACTTCAAATTAAACTCCAAGAATCCAACTAAACTAAGCTTCCAAACAACCAGCACATACCTAGTTTAATGTGCAACTTTTAGCATCAACAAAGTAATAATTCATAGATTCACAAGACCTACTTCTTAATGGAATAACTTACAAAGCTTCTTAGTGTTAATGATCTAAACTCCATTAGAAAATTTGCCACCTTTGGTTGCTAGGTGTCTCCAACATAATTTAGCATGCGTCAATTAACATGTCATGCCGTGTAACAATTGATTATGCTGCCCTTTGTCACTTTAAGATGCTGCCATTAGTCACCTGTAAACCAGTCCATATGTCATTCCAAGGTTAGTCCACTTGTCACATAATAATTGGTCCATTTATCCACTAATTACTAGTCCAAATTTACATTTCAATATCTCTATTCTCTAATAGCTTCAATTAATTCCAATTCACTAACTAGGGTCCATCAATACCAAAATTCAAATCACATGCCTTTCACTTTCAAATCATACCACAATCATACGTGTATTGTCATAAATATGTAACCTTTCATCTAGGGTATATTTTGGGGCCTTACAATACACACTGATCAAGGCCAGGATAACACTTTATGGCTATTGTATGATTGTCAAGTATTGGAATGTCCCTAAAACTCTTGGAGAACTTATCATAAGGATTATGTTCTAAGACTGCCATAGTCAGTTTTAATGTATCCTTATGAATTTTATCACAACTTTTAGTTCTTCTTCTAAGTTCCTCGTCAGTATCAAAGAAATAGAGCTGGATACCAAACACCTTATCAATTGTTGAAACTAAACTGTCAAGAAAATGATAAACATGACCTTGAACACGAAATGTATAAACACCTTTCTTATTTTTTGTTAATTCTCGATCATACCTAGCTCCATAAGAAGTAAAAGCCACATTATTATTATATGTACAAACATTCTTCCTGAAATGCTTAGACTCCTCATCACTATCAATAAATAATCGTCTTAGAGCATACGACATGTGAGAAGCAACAATGGAAATTTCTCCTAATGAACAACAAAATGATGGGGGCTCTAAATAAAATCTTTTGGCATCACAATGTTCACATTTGAGAACAAGAGGAAGCTATAGAGGCTCAGCAGGGAAATTCTTAAGGCACACTAATTTTGACGAAGAACGATGATGGTTTATCCCTAAAAAGATTCATAAAAGGATTGATCACTTTGAGCAACAATAATAATACAAAATTGCAAAAAATACAGCTAAGAAGATTTATAGCTAGGTCCTCGACAGGTGCTATTAAGGTGGATAGAACAAAAGAGGATGGATAACCTAAATTATGATATGTATTATTAGACACTTCAACTGTTGATTCTCTACCAACAACTTCCCCAAGCCGGTGAGGAGTGATTCAGATTGACATCAATAGATGAATTTGTGGTAGTTGACTATTGGATGGATGACCAAAAAGTTGACCATCTACAATTACTCTATCAATGGTAACATAAACAAGTTGATCACTAGCTGGTTGGCACTAATGCTTGTTTACAGCATAAGCTTTTTGGTGCCATTGTAGAGCTAACCTTTTTTGTTTTCTGGCATGTTAGCATAGTTTTTACGCCTGTTGGTATTTATTTCTAAATTATGATATATATCATTAGACACTTCAACTGTTGATTCTCTACCAATAACTTCCCCAAGCCTGAGAGAGGAGTTATTTGCATTGAGATGATGTATGCTAAAATCAATAGATGGATTTTGTGCTAGTTGACTCTTGATGGATGAACAAAAAGTTAACCATCTACAGTTATGCTATCAATGGTAGAATAAACAGGCTGACCACCATCTGGTTGACATTGATGTTCTCCTATAGACAACTTAGGACTATCAAAATCATCTGTTATCGTAAACAAATCAGTTCTACACCTCTTATTTGTACAATTAAAAAAAGACAAAGTAGAATTCCTCTTTTTTGTAGCATAAGCTTCTCGGCGCCATTGTAAGACCTTATGTTTTTCGTTTTCTAGCATTTCAACATACTTTTTATGCCTCTTGGCATTTATATCAATATTTGAAAGTAGAAAAGTTAGAACGAAGGGATAAACAACCAACAACCATACATGCTAAGAAGATCTTGTAGAAAATAATGTAAAAATAGAGGCATAAATTATACAATCAGATAAAATTATTAACATGTAATTGTTATTCTTGATTATATAATTATATAATAATCTTATTTGATATTTGTCTTATTTAATTCTATATTAACTAATGATATTTTTCAAATAAATTAAAGTAGTTAATGATAATTAAGATTAAAACAATTTTATATTATGTTGGTCAATTATAATATATAATGAAAATTTACACAAACTAGTTATTAAAATGATCATAAATTTTAAGTTGAAATGAAACTAATAATTTTGATACTAAAATATCTGATTAATTATTTATCAACGGTTTTTAGTTAGAGTTAGTTAGCAGAGTTAGTTAGTACATTTTTCTATTTTTAGCTGTGTAGCTCATGTATATAACGATGTATATAAAAAAATTTCATAACGAGCAATACACTGAAAGTTCTCACATATTCTTCTTCTCTACTTACTTAACTTTGTTCATGGTATCAGAGCAGAAAACAATCTTTGATATTTCACATCAAATCTTGAAGGAGCAATGGGGACGAGAATGTCGATTATCGACGACTCTCAGGATAATTTTTTACAGTTGCTTAGTTCCAATCATCCTAGTATGATTCTTGTTACTGCTCAATTAACTGATACAAACTTCTATTCTTGGAGTATTTCTATTCGCAACTCTTTAGAAGCTAAGGATAGGCTTGAGTTTGTGGATGGTAATGTACCTCCACCAACTTATGAAGTGAAGTACAGAAAATGGAGAAAAGTGGATTGCATGGTGAAACAATGTATTATTAATTCAATTTCCAAAGAGATTTCTAAATCTTACATCAGTTGTACTTCTTCGAAGGCTTTATAAGACAAGCTTGAAGAAGTTTATGGAGAACACAATTTACCATAGCTCTTTCAAATGCAGAGGAATATTAGTTCTGTTGAGCAAGTAACTGTTCAGTCACTGCTTATTATAATAGAATTAATAAATATTGGGACTTATGCCTATACCAGCATACAACTGTCAGGGATGTAATTGTGACGTGAATAAGAAGTTAGTGGATATAGACAATGCGAATGAGTTAATACAATTTTTAATGGGATTGAACCCGTCTTATGATCATATTCGAAGTCAAATCTTGGCTCAAGATCCACCTCCCTCTGCAAGTAAGACTTATTCTCTTGTAATGAGGATTGAGAAACAGAGACAGGTGAATATGCTGCATAAGGATGCGGGAGTTGTAGCTATGTTGGTCAAGGGCAGTAGAATGGAAAAGGAGGAATGGTAGCTATCGATAATGTCAACAGAAGTGGTATTAGGAAAAAGGATAACAAAAGAAAGGAGGATAAGCATTGTGATTACTACAATCTAGATGGACATGAACGTGATACTTGTTTCAAGTTACATAGTTATCCTGAGTGGTATACAGAACTGAAAAATAAGAGAGAAGGTGTAGGAAAAGAGCACACCAAAGGAAAATCTGTATACATGGCTGATGTAGTTGAGAAAGACATGGAGAAGGAAACTAATGTACAAGGATGTTCACAATCACTTACAGCTCTGATTCAGCAGGGACTCACAAAGTTACTGAAAGGGAAGTAGTCTGGGGAATCTCATTTTTTGAACTCAATATAGAATAAATTTACAGGTATGTCAATTTTGAATCCTGCTCTTGAGTCAGTTAAGAAATGTGGAACTTAGATAGTGGATTCTAGTGCTACATCATATATCTATATTGACAAGAACTTATTTCATTCATTGATGCCTGTTGATAAGGTTATGAAATTGTTTTTGCCTAATAGGAAGGTGAATGATGTGGAGTATACAGGAGTGATAGTCTTGAATGATCAAGTGACCTTGAAATCAGTTCTTTTTGTTCCTACCTTCAACCATAATCTTATTTGAGTCAACAAATTAGCCAAACACTCTTCTTTGAATACTTTGTTTTACACAGAATATTGTTTGTTACAGGACTAGAGGATTGAAAGGGTTGTGGAAAAAGGAAAAGTGGTTAAAAACCTATATTTCCTTGATAAAAATTCTCTTCTGTTTACTAAACCAATTCATATCATTTCTTGTAATCCTCGTACTCCTGTAGATATAGAGAGTGAGACTATATGTAGCATTAATAAAGGTCTTATTGATAGAAGTTTATGGCATACAAGACTGGGATACCCATCGGATGTTGTAATGAAGCATATTGTAGATTGTAGCACTTTTGTTAATAATAGAGAGTTCTTGTGTGAAGTTTGTCCACTTTCTAAACAAGTTAAGAGTGTTTTCCCTACAAGTCATACCAGATCAGCTACGGTTTTTTAATTATTACATGTTGATGTTTGGGGACCGTATAAAGAAATATTACTTTGTGAGGCACATTATTTTTTAACTATTATTGATGACAAGAGTAGATGTACCTGGATTTTTCTAATGAGACACAAAGCACAAACTAGGTATTTGCTGGAAAAATACCTTGTATTTGTCCAAAAGCAATATGATGGCATTGTGAAGGTGGTTCGAAGGGATAATGGTTCTGAATTCTTTGGTAGTTGTACTCAAGAAATATTCAACAGTAAGGGTATTATTTCATCATAAAACTTATACATATACTCCTCAACAGAATGGTGTTATAGAGAGGAAGCATAGGCATTTGCTTCAGGTGGCAAGGGCATTATTAATTCAATCCGGACTTCCCAAGAAGTTTTGGGGACATAGTGTTTTACATGCAGCTTATATCATCAACAGGTTGCCAAGTCAGATTCTGAATTGGCAATCTCCATATGAATTGCTATTTGGGAAGCAGCCCGATTATACTTAGTTAAAAAGCTTTGGATGTTTGTGTTTTACCACGGATACTAAACCTCATAAAGACAGGATGAATCCTAGAGCTTTTCAAAGCATTTATCTTGGTCATTCTCCAGGACAGAAGGGATACAAGTTGTGTGATTTGCAAAACAAGAAATGTTTTGTCTCCAGAGATGTATCTTTCCATAAGAATGTTTTTCCTTTTAAACATTCTATGGTTTCTGATGGTGTTCCTTTGTTGCCTATTATATCATCTTTAGTCATGCAGGATGATCATGTTTCCCAGAATCATTTTGGTGATCCAATTGTAACTGATGGAGATATAGATGTTTCTACATCAACTTCAAAAACTTCATCTTTACAGATGAATGATAAGAGAGCCACTACAGATTCTACTATTGCTAACCCTGTTAATGCAGAACTTGAATTGGCAATAAGGAGCAGTAATGCAAAACCTAAATTGACAATAAGAAGAAGTACTTAAGCTAGACAAAAGCCTTCTTGGCTAAATGATTTTACGTCCCACATGTGCAGAAGGCCCTCTTATTTGAAGGGCACAGATATGCAGTCTTGTTCAACTTATACAGTTATACTCCTAATACTTATCCTTTTACTATCAATCCTGACTTAAGTGCACCTTATGTTGATTTTCTAGCTAATGTCACTGCTATTCAGGAACCAACATCTTATTTTCATGCAAGCAAAGATCCTAACTGGGTTATAGCTATGAATTCATAGTTGGATGCTCTTGAGAAGAATGGAACATAGGAGCTTATACAATTACCTAAAGGCAAGAGGCTATCATTTCTAAGTGGGTTTACAAGGTGAAACTGAAACCAAATGGGACCATTGATCATTTTAAGGCAAGGTTAGTTTCCAAAGGTTATAATCAGGTAGTTGGGGTTGACTATAATGATAGTTTCTCACCAATAGCCAAAGTTGTTACCGTGAGAATTTTGTTTGCACTTGTGGCTACTAAAAACTGGCATTTGCATCAGCTTGACATCAATAATGCCTTCCTTCATGGGTTCCTTGAGGAGGAGGTTTATATGCAGCCACTAGAAGGTTACACTAAAGTAGCACCAGATGAAATTTGTAGAATGAAAAAGTCTCTATATGGTCTTAAGCAGGCTTCTCAGCAATGGAATGCAGAACTCACTTTCCAGCTGCAGAATTATGGCTTCAAACAATCCCAGAATGATCATTGTTTGTTCACTCTCACGACTTCTACCTGTTTTTCTGATCATCTTGGCTTATGTGGATGATATGTTGTTAACAGGTGACTCAGAGATGGAAATTCGTAAGGTGAAGGAGCTTTTATATGCCATTTTTACTATAAAAGATCTTTAGTATGCTAAGTATTTCTTAGGACTTGAGATTGCAAGATCACTTTAAGGTACATACATCAACTAGAGAAAATATGTGTTGGACCTGACTGAAAATGAGTGTTTGATGGGTTGCAAACCTACACCTACACCTCTACAGCATGGTTTATCTTTGACAAGAAACAATGGACCACTTCTTACAGATCCATAACGTTACAGACAGTTGATAGGGAGGCTATTATATTTAGGTTATTCCAGGCCAGACATAACTTTTGTGGTGCATCAGTTAAGTCAATTTGTTCATGCTCCTACCGTTGTTCATTGGCAGGCAACACTACATGTCTTGCATTATTTGAAGGGTAATCCTTCTTTGTTTTTTTTTCCTGCAGTGAATTCTTTTGTACTTGAGGCATATTGTGATGCAGATTGGGTTGTATGCCATGATACCAAATGTTCACTTTCTCGTTTTTGTGTATTTTTAGGATCTTCCTTAATTTCTTGGAAATCCAAGAAGTAGATGACAGTTTCTAAATCCTCAGTCGAGGCAGAGTATCGTAGCATAGGTTTGGTTATTTGTTAGCTTCTGTGGATTTCTTATATACTGTGAGATTTTTGGATACCAGTTACTCTACCTATTCCATTAAAATGTGATAATCAGGCAGCATTACACACTGTTGCTAATCTGGTGTTCCATGAATGAACTAAGCATTTGGAGATCGATTGTCATATAGTTCGCGAGCAGCTGAAACAGGGTTTTCTCTTGTTATCCCACACATCTTCTTCTATGCAAATTACGGATGTTTTCACTAAATCTCTTCCTGCTTCTGCGTTCACCAACTTTATCACCAAGTTGGGCTTGTTTGACTTCTTACAAGCTCCAACTTGAGGGGGGCATGATGAATTATTTATCAACGATTTTTAGTTAGAGTTAGTTAGAAGAGTTAATTAGTACAGTTTTCTATTTTTAGCTGTGTAGCTCATGTATATAACGATGTACATAAAACATTTTCGTATTGAGGAATACACTGAAAGTTCTCACATATTCTTCTTCTCTTAATGAGGAATACACTGAAAGTTCTCACATATTCTTCTTCTCTACTTACTTAACATTGTTCAATATCATATGTATAAGATGATTGATAAGTTTATATGACTTCAATTTACCAAAGTCTTTCATGACACTAGTTAAAAAGTCATTGGAACTAATTGTTTATAATTTTTTAACAAAATATAATTAAACTATTAAATAACCAAAGAATTATCAAATTAAAAATATGATATAAAAGCATAACAATAATTTAAAATTTTTACTCTTTTAAATAAAAAAATCAAACTTTTGACTTTTTATAAATTTCATTTTAAAAATAAATACATATTGAGAATTGTTTGTAGTAACTTTATTATAAAATTATATATTTACTAATTATGATAAATTTCTTGTTTGTTTAAAAGACTTTATATCTTAATTTACTTTTGCAAAATATTTTAATTTTTAATAAAAATAATAGATGCTTTTATAATGTATGATCTTATATTTTAAAATGTTTTACATTATAACTTGTTTAGATTCTTAAAAATAAATATATGCATATATATTATTGTCTATATATATTTTAGGCATGAAAAATGTATTATGATGATATTGAATGAATAAAAACAAATCTATTTATTTTAAATTGAACATAAATTAGTGTTTAAAAAATAATATTACTTAGTTGATATTTATAAAGTATAGTATATCTATTATCATCATTAAAATCTAACTAACTATTACAATATTAGTAGCATCCAAAAATTATTAATCAAAAAATTAAGAATCATTTCATGGGGAACTTCTCACTTGTTTATATATATATGAGTAATTATTACTTAGATTTTTATATATAAAGATATATATAATTTTTTAATTAAGTACTATTAAATTAATATATGTTTTCCCAAATTCTACTTTACTTCCACTACTTATAGAGTTATATATAAGTTAAACTTTATTTTTCTGAAAGTGCTTAAGGACATTTGGAAAAACTGAAGAAAAAACTAACATATCATAGCTTCATCCCAAAATATTGAAGCACCAAATAGATAAAGTAAATTTTGATATAATATTTTATTAGGGAAAAGTAAAACATACATCAATAGCACAAAGCAAAGACAATGACGGATAACAATAACACCTACATAAAAAAACAATTTGAAAAGAGACATAAAATAAGGCAAAGTCAAAAATCATTCACATGAAAAAAAACATTGAAAAAAACTGCAAAAAAAGAGAAATAAATTAAAAATATTTTCATGTTGCAATTTTCTCCAATTCTCAAATTGGTTTTTTCAAAGCAAAAAAGAAGGAAATTTTTAGAAAACGTAAACCTTTCAGAAGCAAGAATTAAACTTATATTATAACACATTAACGTTGAAAAACTAAGTAGACAAATTCATTTTGAACCTTTTTGCATTAAATTAAACTTTTGTCAAGTTCTATTAATTACATCTTGATGCAAACACCTTTTGAAGGAAAGATGAGGAAGCAATTTCAACCATGAAAAACAACTATAAACGTTTTGAATGCTTAAAAATCCCCGTAAAAAATTTTGTACTTATCACCATAGGGTGATGTATTAAGGAAAAAATGCAAAACAAGTTCCTAGTATCTTCTACACAACATAATGAGAACAAATGAAGGATTAACAGAGGCTGAATATAATGTCACACACGTAATTTTTTTCTTAAGTTTGTTAGATATATGTTAAATATATCTGCTTTATTTTATTTGGGCATATTTTTAAATTGGCATATTTTTTATCTTCTTGGATTCAAACACTAGTTAGATAATATTTTAGATAGAATAGAAGTCTAACTTGAATAGATGAGTATTTGATATTAGAATAAAAGTCTACCTTGAATAGATGAGTATTTGATATTAGCTATTGAAGAGAATTCTACTTTGACCAAACAAGGAATTACGTGTATGATGAAGACATATTGTGCTGATATATTAAGGGCATGATGGTAAATTTCTTAATGAATTAAAAGGTTTTTGGAAAAGATATGAAGGTTGTGTGGGTTTTAAAACAAAAGATGAGACATATGCGTCAACTTTGTGTATCTTGGATTGTTGACAAATAGCTTAAGGGTATTGCAGGAATTTTGCTTGAGTATTAAGCGGTTTTTGAAAGATACGATGGTGGTGTGTTGAGTAAGTGAAAAACAAACCCACAGAAATTGGTGATTATACGTGAGTGCCTTTGGTGGAATGTGGGTTTTGTTTTTCTTTTGAAGAACCTACGGCTGGGTCTTATGAGTTTTGGTAGTGCACAGAGTGTGTGTGTTGTGTGCCATGGGTGAATAACAGTTCATCCGCTAAGTCTATCTTCAAGGGGGCATATATAGGTGCAAAATGTTGGAGAATTAATTGATGGGCTGTGATTGGAGTTGAGCGTAAAAAATAAACCTGCGATTGATCTGTGAGGGGGCTGTGTGTGAGTGACTAGGTGCAGTGCGTGCTCAGTTGTTAAGTTTTATTTTGGTATTGGATGATGGAGTAGCACACAATTGGAGGGTTCATTGTTCATGCGTATACGTGTGCGTGTTCTTAGTTTTGGAAGAGTCATATTTCTGCAGTAAATATCTTAAAGATTACTTGCACTGAATCGTTATCTACTAGAGTGATTTTTGATAAAAAGGTTTTAGGCACTGCGTATATGTTTTGCTGAGTGTCTCCTATTAACTGAGAAGCCGTAGTTTGATTCTGGAGTTGGCGCAGATTATTTCAGATGATCGATAATTATTCAGATATATTTCGGAAAGCTAATAATAGGGAAGATTCTTTTATCTCAAGTATATTGTTATTCTTTTCTTAGTTGATTAATCACTTGAGTTATTTTGATTAATTGTCTCATTAAAAGTACCAGAGTAAAATCCTCTGACCAGGTTAACATAAGTCGGTCGTGTTATTGGGTGTAAAAATCTTTCATGAGAAGTAAGGTTAAGAGATAGTGTCAAGGGTTGAATGGTGTCGGCTCAGTAAGGCCTTAGGTAAATCTATTGTACTTCAGTGAAAGTGATTAAGCTAGGTGAGAGCCCCGCAGACATAGACAAGGAGTGTCGAATTGCGTTACTAAATTTCTGGTGCCATCTGTTATTTTTCTTTTGATTGATTTTTGTTTTTATTTGTGTCAGCGAAGATCATGTAAAATCGGACAGTTTGCGAAACAATTAACCTATATAGTTTTTCAATTCGTATCAGAGAGGGTCACCGTTTCAGAACTTGTTAGCAAGTTTGTGCAGATCCTAATTTTGCGAACATGGCTATAATAGAAAGAAGCAAAGGATTGGCACTATAGGTTGAAACTGGAAAAGGTATGAATGATACAGAAGATGAATCTGATGAGAATGAAGATATGAAGCTATTAAAACGAGAGTTCAATAAGTGGTTGAAAAGAATTAAAAAGGACAAACCCAAATTCAGACAACATGGTGGGAGTTCATCGAGTATCAACTTAAAGCAACAAGTAAAAGCTCAAAAGGGTGAAAGGAAGGTGAAGAGAATCCAATGTCATGAGTGTCAGGGCTTTAGACACGTTCAAACCAAATGTGCTAACACTTTGAAAAAGAGAAAAGGGAAATCCTATAGAAGCACCTAGAGTGAGAATGAATCCAGAAGTGAGTATGGTAGTGAAGAAGAAATCGCTAATGGTGCTGCATTAATTGCTTTACATAGCAAAAGTCCAGTTACTTGCTTAACAGTAACTGAGAAAGAAGTAACTGAAGATGTAAAAGGGGGAAAAACGGAAAATTTCTAGAAAAATGCAAACAACTCAGCTCAAGACCTAATATCAGGTTATGACAGCGATGAAAGTGGCCTAGATGATAGAAAAGAGAATATTTACAAGGCTTACAAAGCTATGTATGAAAAATAGGTGAATACGTGTAGAAAGAATGAAAGATTAAAAGAAGAAAATCTCTCTATGAAGAACACTATCCAAGGGTTAGAAAAGAATTTGAAGTTGGCATTAGATGATATTGGTGAAGCTAGAATGAAATTAGTAAGTACCGAAAAGGGATTGAGAATGTTGAATGGAAGCATAGAAAAACTATAAAAGTTAATAGAAATCGGTAAGGTTAAAAGGGATCTTCAAAGCATTGGTTACAAAGGTGAGTGTTCTAAGGTAAATGAGGAGAAAAATAATATGTCCATAGCTGTCCGAGAAGAAGAAACATCGAGAAAAAATAAAAAATTTGTACCCACGTGTCATTTTTCGAAGTTATTGGGCATATAAGGCCAAGATGTTACCAATTACTGCAGATGCTGTTTCAAAGAAACCAAAGCTGAAGAATTCTACGTCCCTCACATAAATTTCATAATCAGCCTTTAGTACCAAAATCTACTTGGGTTATAAAGGGTCAAGAACAAGCACAAAGATGTAGTGAAGGAAAAACAAGAAATTGTTCAGATGCATAGTTAGTTACTACTTTTGAAGCAAGTGTTCAAACTGAAGATAAGTTAGTTACTTCAGATGAAGAAATCAATCAAATAGTTAATAACAGAGATAATGTAATGAGAAATAATCCTAGGTTTGAATTTCTTCGAGGAGCACCAGGACTGTGTGCTTTATATTTTTGAAGTATAGTTTGTTGTTTTTTATTAAAAAACAAAAAACAAAAAAAAGAGGAAAAGAAAAGTCAAAAAAATTGTTTTCTTTAGTTCTTCTTTGGTTTTTATGTTGCCATTGTCGTCCCATCCTTTTAGTAGTTTGCATTGTGACTTCTATTTGGCTCCACCAAATACTCTTCAGCTCTCTCATCAGTATGGGACTCTCTCTCGGGTATATCTCTCTCTTTCGGGCATATCTTTCAGTGTTTTGAATGGTGATAAATTGTCATCTTAACGTGCTTGTGATTCTTCCGCTACACCTATTGTTGATTCATATGCTTATACGTTTTGACACTATTTTGTCCCAAGGGGGAGTTATTAGATTGTTTATGGTGATTGTTCCATTCAGGGGGAGATTTCAAGATATATGTGTGATTATTCGTCTTACTTTTTGGCATTTTTTGTCCAAGGGGGGAGAAATTTGGATGATTAGATTATTGTTTCTATAGATGTTGTTTGGAACTTGATGTTGGATTAAGGGAGAGTTCATATGAATTGTGAATTTGATACTTATATGTCCAATTATGCCATTTAGGGAGAGCTTCATATTTGTGACAAATATGCCAAAAAGGGGGAGATTGTTAGATATATGTTAAATATATCTACTTTATTTTATTTTGGCATATTTTTAAATTGGGATTTTTTTATCATCTTGGATTCAAACACTAGTTGGAAAATGTTATTGATAGAATAGAATTTTATCTTGTATAGAAGTTGATTTGGTGAAGTATTGTGTCTCTTACGTGGATGAAGAGCTTAAGGGCATTATGGTATTTTTTGTGAATTAAGGGTTTATGCTGAAAACATATGAAGATATAGCTTGGGTCAAATGTACAAAAAACCTACGGCTTATGGTAGAGGTGTGCAGTGTGCGTATTAAGGGTAGTGTGTGGGTGTGTTAATTGTTTTTCACGTAGGTGCAGTTTTTTTTGTGTGAGTGCTTTGAGTGATATATGTGTGTCTTTATTGTGAGAGTTGTGCATGTCTATATGATTACAAAAAGGTGAATCAGGTGGGTGTTGTGCGTAAATGGTGAATTAATTGTGAGTTTTTGAAGAAGCAAGCATCCAAATGGCCTGATTCATATCCTGATGGCATATCCTACTGCTGAGCCTTGGAGCCTTCGCTGTAAAGAATTTAGGTATTTAATGATGAATCATCACGACTTTATTCTTGTCCAAGTTATGCCAAAGTTCATACGGCATTAGTCGTTTTGTTAATCAAGATTATATTTTTGAAAATATGATGTGGGTTATGTTGACTTCTGCATATGGGAGCTGAATGTCTATGTGTTCTATGTTGTTCTTTATCAATCATGCTGGACAATTATCCTTGTGGAGCGGCTCACGGTTAGACTGATTGGAGTGCTATGGGCAACTACTATTGTGGGTTGTTTGGTGACTGTGCAACTGTAACTTTGTTCTTTATTTTTGATTAAATCAACCTATAGTGTTGAAACAACTTTCAGATCTTTTTTAGAGGACCTACATCTATAGGGAAGTTGTTCTATTTTGAATCTCAAGTGTGTTAAGTTTTTGTTATTAATTTTTTAAACAGTTGGAGTTTTTATTTATTGTCTTTCATTAATTAATAGCTATTTAGAAAAATCCTTTGTTGAGGTTAACATGAGTCGGTCGTGTTAGTGGGTGTTAAAATCTTTCACAAGAAGTGAGGTTGAGAGATAGTGTCAAGGGTTGAGTAGTGTCAGCTTAGTAAAGCCTTGGGTAAATCTATTGTACTTTGATGAAAGTATTAATCTGGTTAAGGGCCCCGTAGACGTAGGCAAGGAGTGCCGAACTACGTTACCAAATTTCTGGTGTCATTTATTATTTCGCTTTTGATTGGTTTTGTTTTTGTTTGTGCCAGAGACAACCACAATAAAATCGGAAAGTTTGCGAAACTACTACCCCTACGGTTTTTCAGAAATGCATAATTTAGTACAAGAAATGGGATTGAGCATCGTTCGTGAAGCTGAATCTGGAAAGCGTAGCAGGTTGTGGACCTAGGAGGAAGTTTGTGATACACTAATCAAAAAGAAGGTGAAAACGAAAGATCATGACCTTTTTCTTACTTTCTCTACAAATGAACACAAGATTCAGAAGCTAAGGCACACATAACCACTCTCATGATTCTAACAAATCTTTGTTTTCTTTCCTCCATTTTTTCCCTTCTCTCTACCCTTTTTTATGTCATGGAGACTAATCTCTCTATCGTTGATTATCAAGAAAATGAAACAGTTGAAGGCATCAGTTTGGACATATCTCAGAACAAAGAGTTAAATCTAGAACCTAAAACCTTTACAAAAATATATCGTCTTACGTTGCTCAAATTCTATGTTCCTAGGTCCTCTATGTGTTGTAATCATAAAGTAACCTCTCAGGCGGCTCTCTGTCACTTTCTAAAAAGCTGAGTTACCTCCATTGGTATAGATATTGTTGGGAATTTAGACCTCACCCACACCCAAGGATATTTCATAAACAAAAATAGCAAGAAATAGAGAAATAATAACAACACAAGAAAATTTACGTGGAAACTCCCAAACCGGAGAAAAAACCACGAGCACTGAGAAGAAAATCCACTATGTGAAAAATTCTTATAATCACACAATTTTTTTCTCACCTAATATTCCAATACACCAACACACCTACAAAGAAATACCCAAAACAAATCCTCCAACTCTCACCTCAAAAGAGGAATTTAACTAGAGTCAAATTTGTCATACAAATCTTTGACTTTGGATTGGTGCACTAACCAAGGAGGTAGCACCCTCCTTATATAGTTAAGAGCCCTGCTCCAATTGTTTTCCCCAACCAAAATGGGACAAACAAAGGAGCCAAACTCAACATGTGAGTGGTTCAGAGTGGTTCACAGTGCACGCCCTGCATCTGTGTAACTGGCCCTCGATGCTGGCCCTTTGAAGCCTGGTGTGGCGAGTCGGGTGTCAGCAGGTAGCAGTGCACACCTACTGCAGTTTTGGACTCATCTGGCACTAAGGGGTGTGACTGGCAGCAGTCACAACCGAGAGAGAAAAGAAGGGCGTGCATTACCCATGAGTGGAGTGCAAGTCGTGCAGTCGATGTCCCTTTTACATACCACCCTCTTTAACGTATTCGCATGGAAAATTTGGTTTCTAACTCAACCTAATGCACACATCGTCCCTCCATAATAACCTCTTCGTTGACACGGTAAAAGTCCGACCACATCCACCAAACCAAGTTATTAGGAGTAAAAATGTGCCGTCTACCTACACAACTAGCTATGCCTCGAAGAATTAAACAACCAAGAGTTTCATCTTTTTGATGACAACACCCCACTTCAGGTATGTCGTGCCTCATATTTGAAAGTATAGAGCATCAACAAAGGTACGCTATTCTTAAGAATCAAAAAATAATTTCGAATAGATTTATAGATTCTGAAGCACTAATTGATTTAGGAATATTTGATCGAGTGCAAGAGTTATTTCAAAATGTAGGTTGGGAAATTTTTTTTCCTGAATTTAGAGAAAATTCATATGTAGAATTGACATTAGAATTGCTAACCACTTTAGAATTAATAGCGGAAATTGGGTCAAATCCTAAATTCTGATTAATGAATTCATATTATCATATACATGTAACAAAAGTTAGTGATATTTTTGGCTTTCCAAATACTAATTTCTATTAATATCCTCAAGAATTTGAGCCTACCAAGTGTTGGTCACAATTGACCAATTCTAATAAAGTGTTTGCTACTAGTCGGTCTAAATTATCTGCTATCATCGACCCAACCCTTCTTTATCTCCATCGGTTTATAAGTTTTACACTATTCGATAGAGGAGATAGCAATGCGGCAGTTTTTAAAAGTGAGTTATTTGTTTTGTGGTACATAGTACATGTGAGGCCCTTTAATGCAGGTTGTTGGTTGGTAGGGCATTTATATGAAATGACTAAATCTAGTGGAGGAAAAATAGTTATTGGGGCATTTGTGACCGAAATTGCAGAATATCTCGACTTACTAATCGAGAGAACATGCATACCAATGTAGGTTGTTTTGGGAAAGTCGACTTTGGACTTTAATTCTTTGGTAGCGATGAAGGTTATCAGGCTGCAAAGCGATCGCTATGTTCCTATCTATAATGAGACGGGGGAATGTTCGAGCATTAAGCATATTCGAGTTACAGGAATGGAAACTTCAGAAGAAGATGATGTTCCGCCTCCCCAATCCCAACATATGGTTTCGTGGAGTATCAATCACTGACAAATCAATTGATAGCATTTGAACGACGAACAAATGACAGGCTGCAAAACATTGAAGGTAGCATGGCTGAGATTCGAACCTTCATTGCCAATTTGAATGCTCGCTTCGGATACCCTCCACCCCCATCTTAGTATTGTGTTTCTAATCTTTCCCTTTTTATTGGTTGTTACCTTAATTTCTGTTCGCTTTCATCGTTGTGCTTCATTTCGTTATTTTGCGTCTTAGATCACACTTTCCATTTATGATGACATCAAAGGCTGCGTGACTGATAGTTTAGAAGAAAAGAAACAAAAGATTAGGTCTGTCTTCTGCGTTTGTTTTCCTATTTAGTTATTAGTTATGCATGATTATTAAATTAACTCAATCTAGGTTAGAATTGCATAATATGAGTGAATGAGTAAACTTGCATGTGTAGACTAATTGACTTGGATTCTAGTTAAAAGGACATTGACATGTTGTGACAGATGAATGACACCTTTTATTTGGTCATATTTTGAGCCTTTTTAAAAAATTAAACAGGAAATTGTGTCATTCTTAATAATAATAAGGAATTTAATAATAACAAAAAAATATATTAATAAGAACAAAAGTAAGTCGAAAATTAATAATAATAATTAATAAGAATAACAAAATTAATAAAAATAATAAGATTTATAATAATAAGAAGAAAATTAATAATAATGACCAAATTAAAAATTAATATAAACATATTTAATAACATTAATTATAATAAGAAATTTCATAATAATAATATTAAATATAATTAATTAAATTAATAAATAATAATATATTTTTTACAACATTTAAATTATTAGATAAATATGGTATTCAATTTCAATTTTATTTAAATTATTATATAAAGACAAAAATTTTAATTTATAACAACATCATTTTATTTATAATTTTAATTTTAATTAAATTTTAATTTATTGGTTTAAATTATTTAGTCTCAAATTTAATTTAATTTATAGAACAAAAATTAAATTAAAATCTCGTATAAGTTGTAGTTTATCACCTTACATTTGTAATGATATAAATTTTGTAATTTTTGGACAACAAAAAAATTTATCAAAGATATGATTTTTATAACATTGGAGATGCAGCATCGTGCTATTGTTAGCGGATGAACGATCGTGTACTAGCACGATCGTGCAGTAGGCCAAATTGGTACGAGTGCACGACCGTGCATCTTTGTGCCTTTCTTTAAATTATTTGTCTTTTTTCAAATTTATCTTATAAATTTTATTTAAATTTAGTTAAATTTAAATTAATAGAAGTACATAAATTAAATTTTGCGTCATATTTTCTTAAAAATTTTAATCATTATAAATTAATTTTAATTTTAAATATGTTAATTAAAAAAATTGTCACATAAGTGCTAGGGCGTCTTATGTGACAATATTTTCTTTTAATTTTAAATTTCTAAAAAAATTAATAAGATAATTAATCTTTTCAACGCCCATGTACTTATGCAATATTTTGTTTTATTTTTATTTTTAAAACAATTAATAATAACATAACTATAATTACAATTAAAATTTAATTTATTGCATTTTTACTTCTAGCATTTTTTACTTGCCTTAAATTTTTTATTTTAAAAATTAAATTTAAAACAATAAAAAAAATTAAAATTTATCACAAATTTTGTTTTTTATTTATATCATTTTATTTTGTATTTTATTTAAAATGTAAAAAGCAAATTAAATTACTAAAATAAAATACAAAATTTAAAATATGTCACATAAGTGCACAATAAAAATATTGTATATTTTATATTTTATATTTTAATTTAATTTCTAAATTTATTAATAATAACATATTATAATTAAAATTAAATGTACATTTATTTATATTTGTTTTCCTCATTTTTATTATTATTTTATATAAGATAAATTAAAAATAAAATAAAAAATTATTTTTCTCGTTTTAAATTTAATTTTGTATAAGATAAATTAAAAATTAACAAATAAAAACACAAAAATGCAATTTTGTCAAACTTAAGTGGTGTACGACCATGCACTTATGCAATTTCTTTTGTTTTAAATTTTATTTTTCAAGTTTTTAATATTAACATATTTATAATTACAATTAAAATTTAGGGTTTTTTTTACTTCCACCCTTTATTTTAAGTTAAAATTTTTATTAAATTTAATTTTCAAATTAATAGAAAACCAAAATTAAATGTTGGCACAAATTTGTTTTTTATTTATATCATTGTTTTTTTTTTAAAACAAAATAAATTATATTATTAAATTTAAATTTTGTCACATAAGTGCTGGAACCCCTCCCCGGGCGGGCCCACGGGCCCGACATCCTACGTGACATCTGGACCCGTGGCTCGCGGGGGAGG